>SNQJ01S0085271.1:144729-156101 GCA_010110895.2 Picea sitchensis | reverse complement strand
TTTCACCTTGGTGGTTGACATTGTTCCCTCGTAAGTGGTATTCCTTGGGAATGGGTTTTCTATTAGGAACTCCCTTGAAGAGACATCATACCATTCTCGACCATGCTTAGCACTTTTCATCACTTAAACTCCCCATTTCCTTATCTCTTTGGATTTTAGGGTGTATTGACCCAAGAAGGGTTTGTCCCTCATTCTATGGGAAGAAGGGGTTGAAGGCACAAAGGGATTGTTGTTGGTTAAAAGATAAAATTATATATATAAACCTTCTAGTTGCCTCACCCAGGGATCCCCCAAGAAATAAATGAAACACTTATCTGTAAGAAAAGGGTGAACCACAAGAATAAATATAATGCTTAGGGGGTTATTTGGAGGATATGAGGTCTCATCATGAGCCATACTATAATGATCATGGGGATTTAATAGTGTGACATTACCATCATATGGCCACCAAGCCAGGGTAGTGGCGTTCAATTGCATGACTGAGAGGAAGGGGGTCTCATCATGGGCCAACCTTCTCATTTCCCCAAGGTATTTTTTAGTGACATTGTCATTATATGGACATGATGCTAGGATAATGGCCTTGAACTCATCCTTAAAACATAAAAGAAACAAAGAATGGAAAAATGATTGGCTTGGAAAAATTGCATTGTAAAGAAAGGTGTCACACACCCTCTAAAAAGGCACCCATGAATGAGAAACTAAAACCCCTTGTATGTCATGAACCCCATGCCCATTTAATATTGATCCTTAACCAAATTCATCCACTTTCAATGTCTTAGAGAGGGATCACTTGGGAAACACCCCTTGACTTGGAAATATCTACCCAATATGACACCTCGTCAACTCTCCCATATCCAAGCTTGGAAAGTCGCATAATGTCTTTGATAACTTACTTGTTTGATAGGGTAATATTTGATGCACATGCTTAGGTGGCTAATTTATTCACTTGATTTAATCATCATGATATTTTGATTTCATATCCTTGGAGGACATGCTTATTTGTCTTTGCAGGACCTAGTTGGTGGACAATTTTGGAGAAACAATCCTAGCTTGGGCTTCCATGGGGCTTGAATCCCACAGGTTGGATGCCAAGGGCCCACATACCGGATGAGAGAGACATACCTTCATAGGCCTAGAATAAATTTTGGATGACATGACCTATCCCTCACATGCCAAACGTTTTTCCTAGGAGAGAAAAAACGTCACCTTTGGAGGCAAGACATCATCTAGGAGGGCTAGGGTTTGGTGCTGAAATTATTATTCATTGGCATAAGGATGTTTTGCAGAGAATGAGGCTTTGACCATGAAGAAATGAACTAGATGATTGACATGTGGATTTGGGAATCCTAACTACACTTCTCCAATACCAACGACTTGCTCCTAGTGTCAAAACGTCCCCTAAAGGGGTGAYGTCACCTTAGGTCAAGGTTTCTTTTTGTGTAAAAGAAAATTTTAAGTGAATTGTTTAATATTATTTATGTAAAGGGGAAAGATTAGGGTTTTTGACCCCTAGTCTTGTGTTTTACCCTAAGATTATGYGGACAAACTATCTTAGTGATATTTTGTATAGATATAGATCATAAGATCTCATTTTATAACATAACTCTCCCATTGTGAGAAGTATTGGACTAAAATTTTYGCTCTCTTTGGCTAGTTTTTCTCTTGGGATATTGTGTATGGCTATCTATTTGTTTATTGGTTAATGGAAGTGATGTGTTATCCTTGGAAGGCTATTCTCTAGTTGTTTTGGTGGTTTGTCTTAGATTTTTTTCCTTGAATTGGTAAGACATTTTACATTGTGCTATCATTTGTTATTCAATTCAAGGTTATTTTTCTTGAGATAGGTGTGAAGTATAAGGGAATACACCCCCAAATTATCCTCCATCACTTTATTCTTACATTTGATTTGTTTAACACAGGTTTCTAAGAGAAGTATAAGTGCATACACTCTCTTAGCCTAAAATCTAGCTAGAGATACTTGCCTTGGGGAGTAAGAGGATTTACACCCCTAAGGAGGTAGTACCTATATATATTTCTTGGTTTGACTCCATTAACCCATATTTAAATGTACTAGTCATTACTTGTTTGCATTGGAGAAATAAATTGTTGCCTTAGTAAACGCAAAATTTTAAAGTATTAAAGTTGTCTCTTTGGGAAATTGTTCCTTGAGCCTTTGACTCTCTTCCCTCATTGAGGCATCCCCTTTCAACCACAATTTATTGCTTCTGTTAAAAAACTAACCTAAAACCAATAGGTCTGCAGAAAACTAACCCTCTAACCCTTAATATCTCTTAAACTAACCCTAGGATTTAGCCCTAACATTTTCCTAACTTTCTACTAACCCTAGCGCACTTATTGGGCTAGTTAGAAGTGGTTTCTAGTGGCTGATTTTTCTTCTATTAAACTTGGTTTTCTACAGCCATAAGGATGATAATATCACTGCAAAATCCTTTTGTTTCAGCTCTACTTTTTGTGCTAGATTTATTTCTTAATCATTGATGAGTTGAGATAGTTTTCACTAGCTTGTCTCTTGTTTATTTTATCATATTCTTAGCACTTATATTGCATCCTTTGCTATATTTATTGAGATGATATACATCATTTAATTTTTCTTCAATTAGGGACATCAAGATTAAATTTCTTTTCCGACTAACATATTACATTATATTCTTGGTTTTCCTTGTGTCTCGGGAAGGTATTCACACTTGGGAGGTCACTCAACTCATTTGACAACCCTTAAACCTTCCCAAGACTCTTTCCAAAGATTTTCCCACCATATATAATTGACCTCTAGGGACATCCATTCATACTTATCATTTTCCACCTCAATCCACCCTAGGGTCACCAGGATTCCCCCCTTAAGGTGACTACCTCACCTCTAAAGTGATGGGAACAACTTCCTAAAGTGACAATGGATAGGTTCTCTCCTAGTTGTTGCCAATTGGGGGTTGGGTCGGGATTTTACCAACCTAAAACTTATGCGATAACAAGCTCAATAAAAAATACTCTCTTGGATTGATTTTCTCTTGTTGGGTTTTTCCAGGGGCATTGCCCATAAATTCAATGTGTCAAATGTGGTGAATGTGTTGCTGTTTGTTTATATTTCCGCTACTATATTTTCATAATTCTTAGTCTCTTGTAGTTCTGCTCAGAGTTACAATAAATGCATGTAGTTCCATTTCTTTATTGGTGAATAACTATATGAGGTTTAAATCTAATGTTGGATAAGTGTTTGAGATCAATTTTCTACAATGAGTAATAACCAATCCTTTGAATTTTGGAAAGTTCTCCAACCATCCTTAAACTTGTTTGGGTATCGAGGGATTCTTTCAAAATAAATAAAATGAAACACTTCATGAAAATGAAAGGACGCCATAATTCCATTACTTGGGAAAATGAAATTTTACAGACACCTCAAAATGTATCAATGGAGTTGCCAGATGGTCCCTTTAAGTGTAGAAATTTAATGACAAAATCAACAAGAAATAAGATTTGTCATACACTTATCAACCTAGAGATAAATATCTTAAATGAACTCTGATATCATTCAAAAATTACCATAAGAATAAATTCACATTGTTAAGTAGTTTTGCAGCGAAATAAACACAATGAACAACAATCATTCAACCATGAAATACTCATAAATTTAGGCAATGCCAGGGAAATCCATAATGTGGGGAAACCTAATGAGAGAGAGAGGTTTTATTAGCTTCATGAAAGATATATCAACATAAAAAATACATTTACAATCAAGAGAAATAACTTACAACACTCAACTGTCCCAACTTTCAGCCTTGGAAAACGTTCCCAAAAAATCCGTATTGTTGTACGACCCTGTACTCTTTCAGCACCTCTAAATCTATGCCAAACAAAAATTGTATGGAGAACAACATAAAACTTCCCAAAACACCAACAGAACACACCAGAAAACTGCCTTGATTTGTGTGCAACAATGTTGCCTCAAAATCCATGCACTCCTCTATCTTGTACGAATTGTACGGACTGTACGGATCCGTACAATATGACCTCTCTAACAGTATTAAGTTACACCACTCTCACACATAAATATTCTCTTGGGATTYGTGACCAAGCTCTCTTGGGAAATGCACCCTCCTTTCTRCCCTRACTTTCTTCTCTCAAGATATCTCAGGAATCTCTCTCAATCTCCTTATCATTGTCTTGCAAACTACCCAATGCATTCTCTTATAATATGAAAGTGAACCTTCACCTTCTCCAACCCTATATCTAATGGCCAAGATCTAATATTGYGTTTACAATATCAAGGGTCATGATTCATTCCCTCTAAAATAAATCACTTTAAAAAAATGTCACTTACATAAAAGAACCACTTTATCAGAACTTTATAAAAACCCATTACAAAGTCAAGTGTCTAGTAGTGGAGGTACAAGGTTACTTTTTCATACAAGACAAACATGCGGAGTACCTCCCGAGATAAAAATATAACACTCCCTCTTAGCAAGGGATGTACTCGCTGCCATCACCATCATCCAGTCCCATCACACTATTCGCAATAGGAGCTCCCTCTAAACCTGGAGCCATCCCCAACACCTACATAGAACTCGAACTAGAATATCTTCTCTTCAAAGCTACCCTAAACTCTAAGCTCCTAGGAGAATCCACTCCACCCTGAGCATCGATTTGATCACACTAGCTGAGCCTCCTGTTGGTGCTCATATGAGACTCCCTCTATTCTCTCGGAATGGAAGACTGAATCCTTGGGCCCACCGCAGTCTTAGGAGATTCTTTATCCTCATCCAACACTGAATCATATTCTAAAGGTTTTACTCACAACATGTACAACATATCCACCCGATCACCATTCATCTATGGTACCACCGGGTCCACTCCCTCCCTATATATAAATACATGTCCCCTCTTGAACAATGTACAATATCCATCATTCTCCAAGGCTGAGATTGAGAGCAAGTTAACCCTCAACCCTGGAACAAAGAGAACTCCATCAAGCTCCAAGAATACTCCATACTTGAGTTATAATCTAACCCTTACAACTCCACGTACAACTCACACCATACCTCCTTCACTCTCCATCAGCTAGTCAAGACTTGTCTCTGTGATAATAAAGAATGCTCGCCAGTTTTTTGTCATGTCACAAGAGGCTCCACTGTCAATAATCCATCTGATATCACCCCCAAATCCTCCACCACTGACATTGGATATTAGAGTAACCAAATAAAATTCCCTTCAAACCTTGCCTAAAAATCTCACTGCTCACTGTAACTCAGAACCCAAGCTGTGATACCATGTAGAAATTTAATGAAAAAATTAGCAAGAACTAAGTTCTGTCATACACTTAGAAACCGAGAGATAACTGTCTTAAATGAAATCTGATATCATTCATAAATTACCATAAGCAAAAATACACATTGCTACGTACTTTTGCAGTGGAATAAACACAATGAACAACAATCATTCAACCATGAAATACTCATAAATTTAAGAAATGTCAGGGAAAACCCCAATGTGGGGAACCCAATGAGAGAGAGATTTTATTAGCTTCAAGAAAGATATATCAACAACAACAATACATTTATAGCTAAGAGAAATAACTTACAACACCCAATTGTCCCAACTTTATGCCTTGGAAAACATGCCTAAAAAATCCATATTGTTGTATGGCCCTGCCCTATTTTATCACCTCAAAATTTGTGCCAAACAATAGCTATACGGACAACAACATAAAACTTCCCAAAACACCAACAAAACACACTAGAAAACTACCTCGATTTGCATGCAACAATGCTTCCTCAAAATCTGTGCCCTCCTCTCTATTGTATGGATCGTATGGATCCACACAGTACGACCTCTCTAACAAAAGTAAGTTACAACACTCTCACACATAAATATTCTCTTGGGATTTTTGCCCAAGCTCTCTTGGGAAATGTTCCCTCCTTGCTGCCCTAACTTTCCTCTCTCAAGCTGTCTCAGAAATCTATCTCAATATCCTTCTCATTATCTTACACACTACCCAATTCATTCTCTTATAATCTGAAAGTGACCCTTCACCTTCTCCAACCCTAGATCTAATGGCCAAGATCTAATCTTTCCTTTACAAGATCAAGGGTCATGATTCATTCCCTCCAAGATAAATCACTTTAAAAAAAAGTCACTTACATAAAAGAACCACTTTATCACAACTTTATAAAAACCCATTACAAATTCAAGTGTCTAGTAGTGTAGGTACAAGGTTACTTCCCCATATAAGAATAACGAGAAAAAAGAGACAAAGAGAGAAGAATAACAAATCTTTTTAGTGTGTTACCCCACACGAGTGAGGAATGTGATGATGAAAATGAATCCTAGTGCTAGCCTCTTTATATGAGTTAAACCCTAGCGCTTTTATCCACAAAATAAATTCAAATGTCAATAATCCATAATTTAAGTGGGGTCTGCCCCTCAAACAACCTCTACAAATGATAAAACATGAAAAAATACCATCATAATTCCACACGTGTGGTGACGTCAATCCTCCCAAGGGAACATGGAATCATCTCAAGGTGAAATCATGGAAAATGGTGCATCTCATCGTCGATGGTTATGCTCCATCATCAATGGTACCCCAAGTGACATCAAACCCCATCATCATCAAACCCTAGATGGTGACATCATCAACAAATGGAGGTCAACGTCAAGGGTCCAAGGCATTGTGTCCAGGGTGGAGGAGGCTGCATCTCATCTCTACATGGTATCTGGTTTTCAACTACTGCATTGTTCTCAATCCAATGAGTAATAAGTCTTAGGGTGTGCTACCCAACATGTGGGATTTCATCCCATCTATGTTCCTTCATGAATAAATATGCCAAAACCAAGCCCATTTGTCCATTGTCCAAGGTCTTGAAGATGTGAGAGCTCATGTCTGAAGGTGACAAGTCATTGGTGATGCACTGCTCTGCATCACACATGCCAAAGTTCTACAATAAGGGCACAACATCCTGGGTGAAATCCTAGGATGTCCCTCAAAGAACCATGTCAGGGCCATCCAAATCAAAATAGAATATAATACAAGGTAAACCAATGTTCATAAGAGATATTAGTCCTTGAGTCATCCAAACTAATTTGTTACTTAAGATATAATCCATGTGAACAATTCACCCGAGTATCCCCTTCAAGCATCACATTGGATCAAGACTTTATGTGAGTTGTAAAGTTTGAATATGTGAGGGAATTCATCCAACCCTATTAGGTGTTCCAACCAAGACATTGAAAGAAAATACCTAGGTAGAGGGATACGTCTCGAGGGAAACAATGAAAGAAATAAACCATTCTAGAGTAAGTGTGATAGTGGTATGAGTTGGGATTACCTCATGGATTATGGTGTCATTAAATCCATTTATATGAGTTCCTTTGTAGAGGGAGTGCTTGATTTTTGGGATACCCTTTCCTCGATATTTTTTTCATTATGAACCCCTTAATTTCCTTTCGATACCCATTCATTATTTTTCAAGTCCCCTTTATAGGTTTCTAGATTTATTCTTTCATTTTCTTACTAGGATAAAGTCCTATTATAGATGTGCATTTTGTGCATCAAGACATGGGGTGATTACCGTTAGAGGGGGCATAGCTCAAGATGGCCCGTGGCTTTTATAGGTGGCCATTATCATTTTTTACATGTATAGAAACTACATCAACCTCTGGGCCTTCATCCTCTTCTTCTCATGATAGAATAAACCATGATCCAATATCGAAGTTTAGTACACTGTGATAGGCTCCATGATGGAAAGTGTTAAATATTGTGGGGTATGGAACATTACCCTTGTGAGCCCCCCTAGTAGTACCCATTTTCCTTGGGCGGTGAAAACATGGGACTAGGGCCCAAAAGTTTACCACCAAGGTGAAACAAGGCAACATAAATAACTTCTCAAGCTAGTGATCCATTATCCAAATTCAACCAATGATCCTCATCCACATGTCTAGTAAATTAACCACAACACTTTGCATGAAATAAAGACTAACATACCTGATAGTGATGTTGGCTTACCATCCCCCATACATTGAATTTTCTAGATGTGATGAGCTTGGTTGGTATGTAGCTGTAAGTAACAATCAGAGGGGGGATGATGGGATGCTATATGTGGAAATGTTGATCATCATCATGGTCGAGATCATTGTCTCCATTGCGGGTCATGAGACATGATCTCCTCTAGTTACCCATAGACATGGGGGGCTAAAATAATGGAATTGAGATGGACAACTGGTTTAGTAGTTTAGGCTTTCATATCCTCTTGGAATGAATCTCTCCTTTTTGTCTTGGAATGCTAGTGGGATGATTCTTTCTAGTCACAAAATGTTTGTGCATTGTGTTGTAGTGTGTTTGAATAGTTATGATATTTTTACAACAGAATAAGTCCACTAGGCTTGAGATTCTTAACAATATGAACAATTGTTGAAATGGAACTTTTTAGAGTTCATAGGATTGTCAAGGGAGTGGAGGTGTGGTGATTTCTCTCTCTTCCTCTTGTAGTTGTGTTTGGTTGGGACCCGCATGATTGGTGTGTATGGGTCACCCTTTTGATTCATGGTTAGGTACTTAGTTTTTGTGTGGTTTATGATCCTATCCTCAACTTGGGGCAATGTAGGGTATGTGATTAGATGTATTTGTCTCTTCCTATTGTAGAGTGGATTGTTGAGTGATATTTCAATATGGTGGAATGGGAGGAGTATAGATGTGGGGGTTTAGGGTAAGTGGTCAAAGCATGCTTGGTGCCATTGCAAAGAGACTTTTCACAGTTTTGACCTCCATTGGAAACAAAAGGGTCTAGATTATGGTAGTTGGTATACTTGGTCTAACTATTGGCATGGATATGATCATGTGTAGGTATGATTGGATTGGTTCTATGGGCCATGGGAGGATTTTACTTTCTCTGTCAAGCTTCACAATATTGATGTGCTTTTAGATGTGACTAGTTTGGATCATTTTTTGATTTAGACTATGATTTTCTTAGGACAATCTATTGATTTGTCCACTTCTCCGTTATTCAATTTGAATGTATCTGGTTTGGAGTTGGAGGATTTTTGTGCCCTTGTTTAGAGCATGTGGAATATTGGACCAGAGATGGATTATTTGGTGGGAGGTTTTTGTGTGTTGTATTGTTGAGTTCATTAGAGGTTGGGGCAGGAAGATATCTAGGAAGAAGAACAAGGATTTGCAATTGGCTCAATAACACCTTGAGGAGGTTTGTAACTTTGTTGAAGAGGATCTCCATAATGTGACTCTTTAGGAGGAGGTTGTGAAATTGGAGATGGTGATTCGATGATATGAGTATTTTTTAGCCAAGGGTGCTTGGGTTTTCTTTTGAATTCAATGGATTTAGGAGGGGAATTAGGGATCCAAGTTTATTTTGACTTTATCAAGTGTAAAGTCATTGCGAAAAGGGTGTTTTTGTTGTGCCACATTGATGGATCTTTCGTTGAGGATCCTGTTGAGGTTAGAGACATGTTTAGATCCCATTTTTAGAATATTTTTTCTCCTTATGCTTTGATTGATGGGGTGGTGGCTACCAGAGATGCTTGTTGCCGTGTGGTATCCTACAAGGTTTAGTGTTGTGATAGATATAGGTTAGACAAATATTTTTCCAAGGAAGAGATATTTGTGGCATTGTCTTATATACAAAATTGTGAATCTTGAGGCATGGTTGTGTTGCCTTGTGAGTTATACAAGGTCATGTGAGATATTATTGGTGATGAATTTTGTTCTTTGGCCTCTAAAGTTTTTTTCTTTTGGTTGACTATCTAAGTTTCTCAACCATGGAAATATAAAGCTTATTATGAATAATGCAACAAGGGACTCCATTGTTAGTTGGAAACCTATCAGTTAGCTCATGTTTGCATATAAACTTATGGCCAAGGTTTTGGCATTATAAATCTGTACAGTTACAAAGTATGTGGATTTTGCATGGGAGTCTATGGAGTGGGAGAGGAGACTGGGAAAAAATGTTTGATAGTGACAATTTATTTTGACAAAGCATATGATTGGGATGATTGGTATTTTATTTTCGAGATGCTATTTTTTTGGGGTTTGGCCCCTGGTGTGTTGACATGGTGAACACTTTTTTCACCAATGCTTTATCTTTTGTTTCTATCCACAAGTTTTGTCTCCTCAAATTTATTTTGATCATTCTATTCGTCGAAAATTTCCTTTGGCCCTTTATTTATATGTCTTCATTGTAGTTGCTTTGGGTTATTTGTTGGAGCCCGCCTATATTTTTGGTCAAATTCATGGTATTTTTCTCTTATATGGTTCCAATATAGTTAACAACCACTTTGCAAATGACTCTCTTCCCTTAGTTAGAGAATAATTTTTTTTGTTGATGGAGCCCTTGCTTTTCTAGGCACATTTTTCTCTATCTCGGGTGTCGTAGTCAGTGCTTATAACACTAGATTTTGGTTAGTAGGTTTGGTTTCCCCCCCAAATTGGATCCCTAGTGGTTGGTATTATATTTGGCCCGAGATTATTGCTCAATATTTGGGGAATATCTTTGTAGTTTCCCTATTTCCAGTTGCCTTGTGAGATTGGTGTTTGTAGAGGTTGAAAAGTAATATTTGTATATTGCTTCATAAGGACCTTCCATTTGCAAGCAAGTTGACTATTGTTGACTATATTATTTAGGCATCTCATGTTTATTACCTGTCTTGTTGTTTTTCCAATAGGTCTCTATTTTTGTGGCTTGAGTGGATTTTGAGAGTTTATCTATTGTTCAAGTATGGTGAATATTGGGGTTTGTTCTTAGGGTATTATAGAAATTTTTTCCTCACTCCATGCATCTTTCTTGGATGGCCTTCCATTTCCCTTTGCAAACTTGAAGTCCCCTATTGTTTTCACTCCAGAGCTAAAAATACATATTTTGGTACACATATGTGACCTACCAGTTAGACAAATCACGTATACGCAGGTTGCTCCTCTACAACCCGTGTACATCGGGTTTGGTGGTCAAAAATTTAAAAATATGTCGGGTTTTCATGCCATGTCATATGATCCATGATCCTTGACCTTCCATATACTGGAAACTCTCTGAATTGACTCTTCAGTTCCATTTGGAGGCTATAAATTGAGTCATATCCAAGACTTGGACAATCGAAAATTCAACATTGAGAACAAAGACACTATGGATAAATTTCACTTCATATTGAGTTCGCATCCCTTTGTCCTTTAAAGTCTCAACTTCTTGTGTTCAGCCCCCAAGATCTTCCTACTTTGTGATAGAGAACTTCATTGAATCCTACATGTGAGATTGCCTTTGCGGAGGATTAAAGTGATGGAGGCCCATCTGGGGGGACTTAGTTTCTCGATTCTGATATGTGTCGTTACAAAAGTTTGTCACATATGTACTTATGTT
>SNQJ01S0085271.1:121762-144679 GCA_010110895.2 Picea sitchensis | reverse complement strand
TCCTTTAAAGTCTCAACTTCTTGTGTTCAGCCCCCAAGATCTTCCTACTTTGTGATAGAGAACTTCATTGAATCCTACATGTGAGATTGCCTTTGCGGAGGATTAAAGTGATGGAGGCCCATCTGGGGGGACTTAGTTTCTCGGTTCTGATATGTGTCGTTACAAAAGTTTGTCACATATGTACTTATGTTGATTACATTAATAGAAATACTCTTTTCTCGTCCAATTAATATTTTGCAAATATTTGAATTACTTTCAACGGGCGTATTTATCATGTATGTTAATGGATTATGCTAATTTATATTCTAACATGATATATCATCACCACATTCTTGCGTATCTTGGTTGTTGAGGACAAGTTGTAGGTATAAAGCTTTAGGTCGTGTGCTCAACCTTGTTCTTCTTCGAACGTCCGGATGAGGTAGGCTCCTAGCCTTCTCTTGTTAGCATTTCCTTTATATAGAATATTTGAGATTAGAGTTGACTCTGGGTGTCGTTCCGTTTGTTGTGGTTTTGCCCTATCCATAGAGATATTTTCCTCGTAACATAATTGATCACTCCACTGGAGAGATCTCCTTTTCTGAGGTATTGAGTGTTTTTCTCCTTGATTTTCTCTATGTTTTCCTGAGTTTCCGTGTCACTTGTTGCTTGACAACCTATATTTTTCCTTGCATTTGAGTTTCTTGGCTTAACCCTTTCCCTCACAGTGTCATTTTTGGCATACATGGGTTTTACCTTGACAACCACATGCATACACGATTTGTATGTCTTTAGGGTGCGTATATACATGTTTGTTCCATGAATAGTCGTGTACATAATCTCTTAAGTATTTTTGGCTGAGTTTGGTGTTTGCTGGGTGATTTTTACTAGTTGTTGAGTCTTCTTGGGTCCCTATTCTGACTGTTAAGTGCCCACAGAGTGATAGGAAGCCTTTTTATTGTTGAATTTTTGGCGAACTCCTTTCTTTTCATATTCATCATTTGTTGTCCTTGCATATTAGTCTAGGTAGTGGCTTCATAGTATCCTGCTTGACTTGTTTTTTTTTTCTTGTAGTAGGGCTTGCTTGTGAGGTTGCTATTTAGTCCTTTCATTTTCTTTTCATTATATAAAAAACAAAAACAAAAAAAATCTTACTTGCATTTTACTTATGGCATTTGTACTTTTGGTTACTTTGTATTGATTTTGACACATTTGGAAAGATTGCACTTCATTGAACTTGTAGAGATTACATTGTGGAAATAACATTTAGAAGCATACCATATCTTTGAAATTCAAGACTAGTACTTAGCAATGTTTTTATATTTTCTTCTTTTTATATATGTTGAGTCATAATACCATCAGTTTCATGATCACACCTATTAAGTAAGTATATTCCATTAAAATTAATGTTGAATAATTAAAATTGATTAGAAATGATTTTATTTTTCAGGGTACACAAACAAGTATAGGACCTAGGGCCTTGGAATAGGATTTTGTGAGTAAAATTCTCCACGGTTATAAAACTGAACGTATGTGTTTGACTAGGGAGTCGTGAAACCCATTGTATAATTGGTGTCCTCAGGAGGCTCCACTCACACCGGAGTTAAGCACGGGGTCACACAAAGTTGGTTGCAGAGATAGCCCTCTAATTTCTTTCTAGCATTAGAGATATTTCTGGGGTTCTATTCATTTTTGGGGGTCTTGTTGGTGCCTTTACCTTCGTGAGAGGCGGTTCTTTCAAGATTTAGGGATTTGTTACCCTTCCCATACGGTGGAACAGACTTGCGACTGCTCGCTTGAGCATTGGTTATATCATGGTGAATTTAGTTGCTTGATATAGGTAGCCACATACGTTACTTGCATGCATTATTCTATAGGTACCCTGAGTCAGATAAGGGTCAGACAACACACAAAATTTATGGAGGATTTCCTCTCTAGAGGGGTTTGAACGAATGCACTGTTAATCCTATGAGGGTCCTTATAACTGATTCTGACACCTTCTCTATATTGCTGCAGGGTATCAAGCCCCTCTTGGGTGAGGCATACCTACTTTAGTTCAGAAGGTCCCTTTCAACCATCGTATCCTATTTGTGTGCATTGGATTTTATATTTATTTAGGAGTGTGCTATTTGATTATTAGTTGGACTTAGGATTTTGTATTGCATCGTGTGTTTTGACTGCTATGGTTGGTGGAGCCCCTGTGACTCCCTTAGTTAGTGCTACTCAGCTGATGGTCTTTGCTCAGTCCATGGGGGAGAATCATTTGTATTTTTGAGTGGTACACTGAATCATAGTACTCATCCAATGCCTTAGGCCTCTAATAATTTCTCTTTTGGTATGTCAGACATGACTTTGCACTTTTCATCCTCTATTTCGTCGTCTTATGTGAATCCTAGTTTTGGGTCTGGGGGCATGATGCCTCCTTATTCTCCTTTTTCTCTTGGTGGGAGTCATATCCCTCAATCCAATCCTATGGTAGGATGTTAGAATCCTCCTTCCTCTAGACCCAATCCTAGATTCACTTTTCTAGGATCTAGTGCTCAAATGGGAGGTCCTTCTACTTCCTATATCCCATCCATCTATCCTTGTTCTATTATGCTGGTTCCTACGAACGATTTTCTAATGGTGAACCTCCCTCTGTCCTCTAGTGTTTCATCCGGGGGGAGTCACTTTTATAGTATGTCCAACCCCCTGCACGAAGTTCCTTCGTTTGGGGGAAACATATATCCTCACATGAGTAACCCTTGTCATGTCGCTTTCTCCTTGCAAGCAACTTCCTCGATGATGATGCCCTTACAACCATTTATGAATTAGTTTGGAGGAAGATACTACCCTACTGGGTAGGGCCATGGTGTATACTAGAACTCTAATTGTCTTGCAATCTCTCAAAACCAGTCTTTCCTGGGACCATGGTCTTTGATGCCACAAGCAGCCGTTGCAAATCATGTTGAAAGTACAAGTCTAGTCACTGTGAGTCATACTGGCATTAAGTCACCAACCTATGATAGTCATGTTGGAGACTTGAAACCAACATTTACTAGTCATGTTGGAGACCTAAAAACAACTTCTTCTATCCATGTTGGATACCTACAACCATCCGCTGCATTTCATGCTGGGGCCACAACCCTAGTCACTGCTAGTCACACTCGACAAACATCACCAACCTTTGCAAGTCATGTTAGATATCTACTACTATCCTTTGCAAGTCATGCTAGGAGCATGTCATTGACCACTCCAAGTCATGCTCGGGGAATTCATACGAATGAGAAGCCTAGACGTATAAGACGTAAGACCAAGTTATTTTGTATACTTTGCAAAGGAAATCACCTAACTCATTTGTGCCCTGCAAGTGCAGTGGTATGAGAAGCACGGTCCTTGTATAGTGGCCCTTCGAGTTCTGAGTCATCTTTGGTTTTCCAACATTCTAATCCTTCTTTGGTTGATACATCGATCATGCATATGAAATCTTCAGCTGACACCACTATTCTTTTAGGGGGTGATGCATATCTTGACCATGTTGTCTCGCATCATGTTCAACCAACGGTCGTGTCGATGCAATAATCAATCGATGCCACTCTTGTTTTGGGGAGTGATGCGTCTCTTGACCATGTTGTCTCACATCCTATTCAACCAATGGTTGAAGAAGTGGTTGCGTCGATGCAATCTTCGGTCGATCCAACTCTTTTCTTGGAGAGTGGCAAGTCTAAGGAAGTGATATTGCCGATGCAATCTTTGGTCAATCCCACTCTTCTTTTGGGGGGTGATGCGTCTTCCAACCATGTCCTTATCATTTCTAGTTCTATACCTTATGAACAAGGGAGAATTCCACTTTATCTGAGTATGCTCCCTCCAAGCCCTAGGATGGTTTCCTTTGATTGGAATGATATTGTAGAGCCTCTCCTTCCTTCTTCTGCATCCTTCCAGATAATGGGCGTTTGTCGATGTATTGTATATGAAGGATCCTCTACAAGCATTTTATCCTCCTCAAATTGGAAAGTTTTGGGTTCTCCCAGGATTGTGTTAGCTACCAGTGAGTTGTTGGATTTTGTTAGAAGTATTTCATGGGAGCCTTGGCCTCCCCCATGATATGTTTCTTAGAACAACATCCTTGAGTCTTAGTTAAGCTCTCTCCAAACTCCAAAAAATGAAAAAATTGTCGAGTGAACTTGTCTCTTTCACACTCGTTAAATGGTTTTGAAAGGATGTCTATTTGGTATAAGTTTAACTCTTTTCCGGACCAAGTAGACTATTTACGAAAAATGAATACTCTATTCGCCATTGGATAGAAGAGTTCCCCTAGGTATTATTTTATACTTTTTCGGGCCTAGGGGAATAAATCTATGAAAAAGGACATTATTGAGTTAAGTTGTAATTTCATTCCATTATCTTGCTTGCATTGTTGAGCCTATTTTTGGATCTCGCTTTCTGATTATAATCCCTTTTTCCCCAACAATTATCATCACTTGCCAAGCAGTGCCTTCCATATATCCATTGTATCTTGACACCGTTTAATCATAGAGGAAACATACCCCAAGTGTCCACTCCTCGCATGCATTCCTTTGCATTGAGCATAGGTATGTCCCACTACTTGGAACTAGTTGCTTACTTGCAACACTAGTTTCCTCTCCTTTATCATATCAGTTATTTTCCTACAAAAAACCAAAAACAATATGGGTGGGAAAATCATATTGCATCTTATCGACAACAGTCATTTCTCCTTTGAACATATAAAAAACTATTGATTCCATTTTCATTCAAGGTTTGGGTTGATCATGACCTTAGGAAGTTGATCTCATTACTTAGAGTTTACTCCTCCAACTGGTTATTCTTCCAGTCCCTATGGAGAGTTTGTTGATGCCTCCTGCATCATAAGCTTTTGTCAATGATCAATATTAAGTCTATGCTGCCTGAGTTATCCGTATGTCTCATGCTCTTGTTCAAAGGAAGTTTAAAGCCCATGTTGGCCATTTCTTAGAACTCTTGACTTTGCATGTCGACCATACCCTCAATGTATCTTAGAATTACATGAAGTTGTTTTCCTACCTTGCACCATGGGCCTACTTTCATCATTGGTAGATAACATTGAACCTAACAGATGTCATCTCCTCATTGGTCGCTAACTAGGGGTTTTCCATTGTGTTTGATGGCAATAAATCTATTCACACATTAGGATTTTTGCAGTGTCTTGGATTCCATTAGCCCTATTGGTGGTTTCCTCTCCTTTGTCAACAATTTTCCTTATTGGATGTTATTCAGAGGGTCTCTTTTGTGCACTACTTGCATCTGGTTCATGTGAGAGATGCAATTGGTCATTGTTTTGTGAACATCCTATTCATCCAAGATCCTCCTAATCATCAAGATAATTTTTTGTACCTCGTGTTGGATGATGAGAGATGCCTTAATTCTCTCCTTTCAGTGGGTATCCTTCCATCGAATTCAACTCATCTATTCTGGAAACGAGACCTAGATTCCTATGAGTACCTAGAGGCTTTCTGTCATTGATGGCAGGTTATCCTGCCATCAAAAATTGGGAATACATCAATGTCTCTTAATTGATGGATTCTTCAAGTGTGCAAACTCAACACCCTTATTCACACTTGTGGAATGTACTCGGTGCATTGACAATCAAACAAAGTCTCATTGTATTCGACTTAAAATCCTCTATTCACATGATGTAGACTTGCACCTTCGATAGATAGTGTAGAATACCTCCAACTTACAGTAGTGGCATCCCATATCTGTTTCTATCTTTCATTGGACCAATACCTATATGACTTCAGTGATCATGGAAGATCAAATTGTACTCGATTTTATACATATATCTTCGGTTGATTTTGAGACTAGACTCCACTATGTCTTGTTCATGATTATGACAGCCTATGGCATATATCCACTTTGTATTTCCTATTCATGGTAATGAACAACTATTTGATATATATCCACATGGATCTGCAGTGTAATTTAGATTGGCAGCCATGCGTACAAAGTCATTATGGATTGTAATATTCTCATGAGTAACTAGTACTTCCAACTGAGTCTTCATTACTCCACTTCTGAGAATTATAATATATTTTAGCCATCTTAGATACTCCTTTGACCTCACACATTAGGGGGCATCTATTATAGAAAATTTTTCCTCACTCCATGCATCTTCCTTGGATGGCCTTCCATTTCACTCCTTAGATTTGAAGTCCCCTCTTTTGTTCACTCCAGAGCTTAAAATACATAGTTGTGTACACATACGCAACCTACCAGTTAGACAACTCATGTATACACAGGTTTCTCCACTGTAGCCCACGTACATCAGGTTTGGTGCTAAAAAATTAAAAAATATGTCGGGTTTCCATGCCATGTCACGTGATCCATGATCCTTGACCTTCCAATCACTGGAAACGCTCCGACTCGACTCTTCAATTCCATTTGGAGGATATAAATTTAGCCATATCCAAGCCTTGGACAATAAAAAATTCAACATTAAGAGCAAATAAACACTGAAGAAATTTCACTTCATATTGAGTCTACATCCCTTTGTCCTTGAAAGTCTGAACTTCTTGTGTTCATCCCCCAAGCTCTTCCTACTTTGTGATGGAGAACTTAATTGACTCCTACATGTGAGATTGACTTTGTAGAGGATTGGGTGGAGGCCCAATTGAAGGGACTTAGTTTCTCGGTTCCAATATGTGTCATTATAGAAGTTTGTCACCTTTGTAATTCTATTGATTACATTGATAGAAATACTCTTTTCTCATCCAATTAATATATTTCAAATATTTGAACTACTTTCCATGGGCGTATTTGTCATGTATGTTAATGGATTATGCTAATTTATATGCTAACATGATATATCATCACCACATGCTTGCGTATCTTGGTTGTTGAGGACAAGTTGCAGGTATAAATCTTTGGGTCGTGTGCTCAACGATGGTCTTCCTTGAACGTCTCAACGAGGTAGGCTCATAGTATTCTATTGCTATCATTTCATTTATATAACATATTTGAGATTAGAGTTGATTCTGGATATTGTTCCATCTGTTGTGGTTTTCCCCTAGACATAAAGA
Organism: Picea sitchensis; assembly: GCA_010110895.2. Classification (NCBI taxonomy): domain Eukaryota; kingdom Viridiplantae; phylum Streptophyta; class Pinopsida; order Pinales; family Pinaceae; genus Picea; species Picea sitchensis. Next base: position 137,642 of record SNQJ01S0085271.1, on the reverse strand, counting down.
GATTTTCCTCGTAACATGGGGTACCATGGGATGTTTTCACCATGCCCAAGTACAAGGGGGGGGCTTGGTTTGGTTGATATTTCCACTCAAGGGAGAATTCTAGTGGAAAAGTGGGTGGTGTGGTGTCTTGAGGGTTCAATGCTTTGACAGATCATATTTTAGCATCAACTACTTTTAATGCAAAATTAGGGTAGAGCTCTGGGGAATTTTAGACTTTGGGATATCATCTTGTCTCCTCATGTATTTTAGGTGCCTAGATTCCTCATCTTTCAAAGCATATGGGTCAACTGGAAGGTGATTGATGGTTTGGTTTATTGGTAGTGTGAGGGAAGAATGATTGGTTTTAATTTAGCTTGCTTACCCATTTGGAGTTGGAGGGTTTATGATTCATGTGTAGCATAGTTACTAGGTTTTTTGTCTTGTAGAATGAGGAGGAATGACGTATTTCTTTTGGGGGATTTGTGGATTTCGGTCTCTCATTATTGGAAGGATTTGTGGGTTTCAGTCTCTCATTATTGGAAGGATTTGTGTGCTCTTTCTTAAGAGAATGGTCTCCTTGGTTCTAATCATCTTATAGATATGTAGATACACGGGATTATCCTCGATATTGAGCTGTATAAATTGAACATTGGAATGCCTCTACCTTTTTGGAGACACTGGAGTTGGTGTTTTGGCACACTGCTTTAGCAATATGAATATTTTCATTTGTATTTTTTACTTCATCAAAGGAATGTATTATCCCCAGTCCTAAATGATCACTGGATATCCACAAATTTAGAGCATAGGTGGACTTGTTGGTTGCACAGTTTTTGGTGATATTGACTTTCTTATAAGTTGAGAGTTTTTGCATGGTTGGTGATTTATTAGGGGGTTCTATCCAAAGCTAAGCTAGCCAAGAGTGATATTTTTGATGGCCTTTATCCTATTTTTTAGAGATCAAAGAGTGTGAAGCACATTTTTTGAGAGTGTCAGTATTCCAAGTAGTTTTGGAGGTTTCTTGAGGATTAATGTTTAGGGGTGTTTCAGGGTAGTGTTCACTTGAGGTTTTATTTATTTGGTGATTGGTTTACTTTGGTTCACCCTAATCTTGCAGGGATTTGGCACTATTTGAGGATCTTAGCTTTATTTATTATGTGGAAGATTAGGTGTAAGGTTGTTTTTGTTCACAAGGTTAGTTCATTGTTCTCTTTTTGTTCTATGTGGGTGGCTGAAGTTCAACATCAACTTTTGACCAAAGGAGATCTATTGATAAAATATGCACACTCTTTGGAATCAACTAAGTATTCCAATTTTCTTTCAGTTCTTATTGATATGAGAAAGGATATAATAACCTCTGTATATACCCTTGCATCCTTTTTTGCTTGTAAATATTTTTTCTAAAAATATAAGACAATTTTACAAAAACAAACAAACATGTTGACCAACTCAAAGGAAAATTCTAATGAGAGACCTAGTTGAGATGCTTACCCACTAAGGTTCTCCATGAACATTTGAAGCAATTTTGAGTTCAAGAGAACAAATGGACCTCTATATTGGCCATTAACATCATGTTCTATGTTGTATACCATCTTCCAAGATGTTTTTTTTTAAACACTCCCTATTAAGAAAACTTTGCATCTTACAAGCAATTGGTCTTTGGCCTTTTATTTATGTTCCTTGATTTTATCTTAGGGGCTATTAGAAGACTGTAATATTCCATGAAATCACTTTTATTATAAGATTTATATGATTTTCTCTTTATCCACATATTTCCAATTGATGTTTTGAATATCTTACACAACATTTATTCTTCATGAAGAATATTTTTCTCTTACCCATCTTAACTTGGTTTGCACCTATGTTTAATGAAAATTGTTCTTGTGACTTTTCCATTGCTCCTATGGTATTTAGAGGTCATGAGTTAAACCTCGTCCATTTGAATCCTTTGAACTTGGTCCTTGGCACTAGTCAATCTTCTTATCATTGGAAGTGGTTATTGATCCTTTTACAATTATTCACGAGTGGGCCTTGACAATGGGCATAAAAAACCTCCAATGTACTTCGTAGATAGTAGGCCTATAGCCTGTTCGTATCGTTAACACAGATGCTAATAATGGAATAAAAACACTTCATCTCCTTCAACTACTTTTACACTGTACATGTGTTTCACCCCACACTAGCCATTGGCATTAGAAGCATGTCCATTACCTCTTAGTGTATGCTTTGTTACAACCAACACTATGAATAAAAATGTCTCCTCATTAATTCCAACACTAGGAGATGACACCCTATTGGGAAATGGGAGAGGGAGAATAGACAATAATTACATAGCATCAAATTGTGCTTAACACTGTATTCAATGAATGTAATGATACACATATAAATGCAATAAATATGTCTCAATATAGACACACTATCTTGGAACCAATTGAGAAAATTTCTCAACCACACACCAAACTAGGAAGCTAACTAGTTGGAGAGAATCTCTCAAACCAACTAGGCCTTAACAACCTCCTAAAAGATAGGAATATACTCCTCGTAGAGACTAGAAATTTTCCTAATAATGACCAATAAACTCAATAATTAAATATAAGCACACCAAAGACAAGTGGGAGTTACATATCCTAACACTCCCCCTTAACGACTACTTGTATTTACCATCATTATGGCAAACCTTCATTATCACCAAGTCTTCTGAATCGAAACACCTCATGATTAACAAAGTCTACGTTTAGTCCAACCTAGTACTTTCTCTTCGTACCTCGATCATGCATCACCAAACTTCCAAAGTCCATATAAATAGACAATGATCCATCAGAATGCATGGGTCATCAACCGCTACAACCATTGATTTAGTAGGATGTCCTTTAGGTATGTGGTTCATTCAACCTCTTGAATAACTCCTCCTAAATGTAAAACTCAAGGTTTATAAGCACCTCCTAGAGTTCACAACTAATATGGTCCACTCATGGAGCGTTCGACCGACCCGTGACATGACCCACTCCTAGTATTAAAGAAATCTATAATAGATTTTTTTCACTACAAAAAATAGGGATACATGACAAAGGGGTATTCATTCCTAGTTAGGTCTTACATCGATATGACCTTCACATGTTACATAAACATAGGTACATTCATTACATACTCCATCATATGGAGATACCAGGTACATAATCAAACATTTCAAGTACCAATACATTAAAATAAACATTACATAATAGACTTGATATAAAATAATGTGTGACTCATATTAACATATGGTCATGAGTCTGTGTTATTCAACATATCTCACAAAAATTTCCTTGTTTGTCTGCAACCATCTTGCTGCTTCTGCACTTCTACTTCTTCCACACGACTGCCATGGTCACCATCTTCCGTTGGACTAATCTCTCTATTGTTCTAGAAAAGACATCTTTGTTCTTCCTACTTATCATTCCAACAAATTCCCTTTATATAGAAGACTAAGGAATGAATTTATATCACAAAAAATTGTCAAGAAAAACTTCAACTTATCAACAAGAGATAATATCATATTTTCCCTTTGCGGTGGTTCACATGTTTGGAGTCTTCATCTATGTCTTTGACCTTCATTGTCTTGGATTCACCTATGGTTTGTTAGAGTAGCTAAATCTAACAAAAAACACTACATTCATATTGAGTTAGCTACGCTCAATGTAAATTCTACTAATTCAAATGTAAATGCTACTAATTCCAATACATTTACACACACTTCTTTGGAGTTCCCACACTTTTACATGCAATTGTGAGATTGATCAAATCTAACAATGTATCACACATTGAGATGATGAGACTCAACATGTTTCTCATCACAACTTCAAATAAACTCAAAAGACATAAATTTATCATGGCCAAGGATTTTAACAATCACATTTATGGATTCTCAATTAGCATCTGCATTTTCTTGCCATCTCCAAACATTATATCAACATGTTTAACAAAACAATTCAAACTTGTTAAGCCCTAATATTGGCTCATTACCCCTTAATTGGGGCATATTAGATTAGTAATGTTATTTATTACATTAGATTAGTAATGCTATTTATTACCCCCACTGGGGCATATTAGAATAGTAATGTTATTTTATTTATGTCATATTTTAGGCCATTAATTGTAATTATACCTCTAGTCTCCCATATACCAAGGAGCATTTTCATTTTGAATCATCTAATACTTGAACATTTAAGTGGGAAAGGGAGGTTATACCAAGAGGCCTATTATATGAAATTATCTCAAGGCTGCTGAGTAATTCTTCCTAGTTTTTCTTGCATATATTGATGTTTGGTTCTTAACATATGGTAATGGTACTCAAGGTCTTGGGGTTTCACGCTACATCCGAGACACCGTGGAATTCGCTATACCTTTTTTCTACAACGTTTCGTGAAGAACGACTTGGAATATATTTAGAATACGGATCAAGGTACATTTGTCTAAAATTCATCTTCCGAGGCCTTATACTTTCGGAGATACATCCTGCATAAGATAGGGTTCGAATCATCCTCAAATGAGTCATTGCGACCTTTTCACTATAAATTTTTCTCAGAGCCAGACCCCGAACTCTAGGAGAGGCCATTTAAAATAAAATTGCAATGAGACTGTGGTACAAATTTCAGCTTATAGGTCATCATAAATTTGTATACACAAGGTGTATATACAAATGTAAGATAGGGTATCTGACTAGTCCTATTGGACTAACTTCAAGAAGGTGTTCCAGTAAAACAATCATATCCTCTTCCTAGAGTATCCAAATTATGCGGGACTGGTTGCATTAGATCGGACAGTCTATAGTATTTCCAGCGTGATTTTCAGAATTTTATATCACATATTTAAAGTGGGGCACACTATACAAGAGATCTCCGAAAGGCCAAAATCGGCAAGTTGTGGGGAAGTTACTGTGAATTATAATTGGCACATCCAATTTGATCAGACCGGTGGCATTGCAGTAGAAGAAATATCATATAAATACATAAGAGAAAGTTTCATACCTGTAAGGCCAAAACATTGGAGATACAGTATAAGAAATATTGTCTAGAAGAACCACCCTCAAAATCAAAGTTCAAAAAGTGATACTTGGCCAACATGCCACCCAAAAGGGAACCTCTAATTAACAAGCTCCAGAAAATCCTAATTTGACTTTTGATGAAGGTGAAGAAATGCGAGGGACATAAATGAACTGCCAAAATAAGATGGATTCAATGGAAGCTAAGATGATTCAATGGAAGCTAAGTTGATAATTAAGATGGATTCAATGGAAGCCAAGTTGGAAACTAAGATAGGTGGTTTAAAAGGGAGATCATGAAAGTATTGAAAAATTTCGTAACAGAGAAGACAACTCAAAGTGAAAATGAATCCCATGAAATTCATGATGTGGACACAAGGAAGGTGAATCAAGCATCGAGAAACTCTAACCTTGTTATGTCCACGCTCCTAAGATTGACATGAGGAAGTTTGATGGCAAGGACCCAATCACATGGATACTGCATATGGAGAAATTATTTGATCTCCATAACACACATACGTGTTGGGTCCTAATTGCTTCTTTATATTTAGAACCTAATCAATTTGTTTGGTATCGAGTGATTTTGGTCCTCGCAAATCACTCGCTGGCCACTTAGGAAAATTTTCAATGGAAGAAATGATAGCACACCATGAGGATACAAGGAGCACACCTTCTTTAGCCAATTGATAAATCAAGCAAAAGGGTTCAGCTAAGGAACATTGATAACTTCCAAAGATTGAATATAAAGGTAACCGATATTCCGTGATGAGCACTGGATTGATGTATTCATGGGAACTTAAAGGATAAATTCAACATGAGGTTCACTTTTTGGAACCCAGTAAATCATTGAGAATGCATTTAAGGTGGCAAGAAATGTTGAAAGTAAAAATAATGCTATGGCTACTAGAAGGATCCATCCTAACATCTATAGAGAGAACAATGCTCCTTCTCCTAAAACACCTCAACCTACAAGGTTGACACCTCAACAATTGAGGAAAGAAAAGCAAAAGGTTTATGCTTTAATTATGACAACAAGTACAAGAAGGACACATATGTGGTGAGAAATTATTCTACATATATTGTGAAGAGGAAGAAGAACACAACAAGAACCATCTCAAGATGAACACGTAGAAGCAATTTCGTCTCAAGAGTTGATTCTAATGACATATCGTGTAATGCATTGATGGAATTAGCACTCCTCAAACCCCTCAAGATTCAAGGATACATCAAAAGAAAAAGGTATTAGTCCTAATTTATTCTGGCAAGCATTTCATAATTTCATTCACTATAAATTAGCCAAAGATCTCACTGCTTTTGTATATCCAACGCCAGAGTTTCAAGTAATGATTGTGATGGAGGAACTATCAATTACTCGAGAAAATGGCCAAGATCAAATCACGTTATGGGGAATATGTAATGAATAGTCCAATGATTTCTATACCCATGGTGAAAGATGTTGTACTAGGGAACTAATGGTTACAATCATTAGGAACAATGTCTTTTAATTTTCAAGAACTTTTCATGAAATTTTTATTGGAAGGAAAAGAAAATTGACAGAGGTATCACTGAAGCCCGTAAGGTGATAAGCTCTAACGACATGTGACAAAAATTATTGAAAAAGGGCATCAAGGCATTATTGGACAACTATGCTCACCACCAAACATCTAAGACATATATTCCCATAGATCTCTAAGGGATCATCGATAAGCATTCCAAAGTATTTGAAGATATTCACTGCAACACTCACAAAATCATGATCATGAAATTCACCTTAATTCCGGCAAGAAATTCTCCTAACACGCCATACGATAATCTTTTCCATGCCCAAAAGAGTGAAATTGGAGTGCATGGTTGAAGAAATATAAGAGGGTCAGTATTATTAGACTCCAGCCAGTTCTTACTCCGATCTGGTAATGGTATTCAAGAAAGATAGATCATGTATGCATGTGTCCAGATTATAGAGAGTTCAACAAGATCATTATTAAAGATAAGTTTCCATTCTGTGATTGATGAATTGTTAGATGAACTACATGAGCAATCCATCACAAAATTGTATCTCCGCCTGTGGTATCATCGACCTAATGAAGGGGAAGAAGATATCCCAAAACAACATCTCGAACTCCTAGCTATTATGAATTTTACGCCTTTTGGCCCTACAAGTGCACCTTCCACATTGCAAGGGCTGATGAATTCCATTTTCATGCCTTCCTTGAAATTTGTGTTAGTATTTTGATGAGTTATACTAATCTATAGAAAATCTTGGGAGGATCATGTGCAACATGTTGACAAAAGTTAAACTACTAAAGGAGCAACAACTATATGCCAAACCATCCAAATGTTTCTTTGAGTAAAAGAGGTAGAGTATTTGGGCTTTCATTGTATCTCATGAAGGTGTCAAGGTAGAGTCTAACAAGATTAATGTTACGATGGACTGGACGATTCCCAAAACATTAAAAATCTTAGAGGATTTTTGGGAATCATCCAGTTTATCATGGCCTTAATCTTGTTACTACTGCAAGTTTGTTCTTAACTATGGAAGAATAGCAGCATATTTAACCACACTAACTAAGAAGGATGCATTTCATGGACCTGCAGGCAAATCCAAAGCTTTGAACAACTTCTAAGAGGTGATGTGTACAAATCCCGCCTTGACCACTCCGCACTTCACAAAAACCTTTATCAGGAATGTGATGCCTCGGGAAATTTAATTGGTGCTGTCCTAATGCAAGAAGTTAGGCCCTTGCTTTTGAAAGTCACCACTCAAGGGTATGTGGACTTACACAAACCCATTTATGAGAAGGAAATGATGGCAATACTACATGCATTGAAAAATGGCGCCCTTACTCATTGTGGTAGGCACTTCCGGGTCAAAACAGATCAAGGATAGGTCTTAAATACTTGGAACAAAGACTATCTTCTAAGAACAACAAAATGGGTAACCAAGATATTGGGCTATGATTTTGAAATCGCCTATAAAAAATGGAAGCAAAATGTTGTGGCAGATGCACTCAAGAAAGGGATGAAGATGTTGAGGCCTTTCTTTGTGTTATCTCGATCATCCAACCCAATTGGATAATAGAAGCAAGTGATGAATGACGTAAAAAGTGTGGACTCTCATTCAAAGGTTGCGCAAGATTCCGCATCGAGCATATTTACATGGAAATGATTCACTATGGTGCCAAAGATCGCTTATATTTATGTAAGAACTCCCAACTCAAACAAAAAGGTACAATTGGAATTGCAAACCTCTCCAATAGAAGGGAGGGCACTCGATTTTGAAAACCACCAGCAAAAGTCAAGAAGGATTTTGGGGATGGCCCAAAACCAATGTGTTCAAAGGTTTTGGCGAATGTGTGGTTTGCCAAATCCAAATAAGGTGGAAACAACAAGACCCCATGTCTTTACAACTGCCATCCACTTAAGCCTGTCACCGAGGAGGTTTCCATGGATTTCATCATAGGCTGCCTTCAAAGTCCTGAGTGAAAGAGTCATCATGGTGGATTGTTGATAACCGACTGGCATGTACACTTTTGTGCACTTCATCCTTCTTCAAAGCTAGTACAGCTTACAATTACATTCATGAGACACTAAAAGCTACATGGCAACTTCAAAGATTATTGTAAGTGACAAAGCATCCCATATTCATTGGACATTTTGGACATAATTATTTTCTTGTTTGGGTACTCAATTGGCTCATAGCTCATCCCATCATCCTCAATCTGATGGACAAACTGAGATAGTGAACAAATGTCCGAAGGATACCTTCATATTCTTTTCCTCTCATAAACAAACACAATGGTTCAAATGGTTACCCCGGTATAACATTCTTTCTAATCAACAAAATGACACCATTTGGTGCACTTTTTATGGATACCACCCTCCTTCCATCACTTCTTCTAGAAAATAAATCTATGTTCGCTGTGGAAGATCACATCGAGAATCAACAACAAATTCCTCAAATCTTAAAGGACAACCTGACCTATGGTACATAATCCATGAAACAACAAGCGACTGAACATCATAGTGAAAGAAGTTTTGAAGTAGGGGATTGGGTATTTCTTGAGGACTACAAAACTACAAACAGATGTTCGCCTAAGAAAGCCAAGAAGGATAATAAATTATCACCAAAGTACTATGGCCCTTATAAGGTGTTGCAATATTGGTACTATGGCATTAAATTGAGCTACCGTGACTACCTAGTACACCAAAGTCGTAGCGTTTCATGCTTACGTATAATATAGGCTTAGAAGATCCTAGCCTAAAACTATATTGCCGTAACTTTATGAGGAAGGAAAATCATATTGAAGCCTGAAGCCATCACTAACACAAGAATTCACTAACCGAGGAATAGATCCATTTCAGAGTATCTCACACAATGGAGGAAACTACCGGCCAAGATTCCACTTGGGAAGATGAGCTTTTATACATAAGAATCCAGAAGTTATCAGCTAAGGATGTACTTGTCTCAAGGAGGGGTACAAGTTGTCCTAATATTACCTGCCCCTTTAATTGGGGCATATTAGATTAGCAATACGGTTACCCCTTAATTGGGGCATATTATATTAGTAATGTTATTTTTATTTATGTCGGCTTTTAGCCATTAATTGTAATTTTCATACCTCCTAGTCTCCATATATCAAGGAGACATTTTCATTTTGAATCATCTGTACTTGAACATTTAAGGGTGTATGAGGTTTTCCCTCAAAGAGGCTTATTATCTGTAACTATCTCTTTTTCAAGGCGTCGAACACTTATTCTAAAGTTTTTCTATGCTATATTGATGTTTGGTTCTTAACCAAACTGCAATCAAAACTGTGTAACCTGATTCTAGGCAAACTTCCCTTCACTTCCTTGGACTCCTTACTAGTCACCACCATGGTCCTAATAAACTTTTCCATCGCTCCTCTTCTCAGGACCACGACCCTCTCTTGATATCGATTCACCAAACGTTCAAGGCATCATAATCAGGTGAGGTGGCAGCCTCGCATATGCCTTATTCAACCCATCGACCTGATTAATGTGTTAGTGTTCACTTTAATGTCATATTACTTTTCATGTTTTTCTTCTTATTGTCTTTCTATACATCAATAATAAATACAACTGTTCATCATCGGATTTTTGGCAAAATCAAACCGAAAAAGTTTTCGAAAAACAACCAAAAGGTAGAACGCTAGAATAATTCAGCATTGTAAGGGTATAGGCTATGTAAGGGTGAAATCTGAACACTTATACCTTTAATCAATAACGCTAAGTGATTCCAACTAAGAGCACCAACTAATCCTCCACGCTCTCTTCAACTCTTCTCTCAGCCTCTAGTGGTGTCGCCAACCATATTCTTCTTCGTCTTCATTCTGACATGATACTTGTACTTTCAGTATAGTACATCATAAATAGGAACCACAACACCTTATTTGACTACCAACAACAATGTGCCTAGTAATAGTACATATAGTAACAAACTCTTCTGTAGTTTACATGTATATACCTACATTCGAATTGTGCCTTTGTAGCCCCACACTTCAAAGAAACGACAATACCCTGCATAATTTTAGGAGCATCCGGACCACACATTGATGCCCCAACAACTTTGTCAGTCTCACAATCCACGATGAGCTTCATAACCATTTTTTTTCCAGGATGATGTGATATTGTATTTTGAGGCTCATAAATTGTGCTCACATGGGCAGATTTTCTCCTTCTCATAGCTTCTATTTTTGTCATGGTCAAATTCCTTGCCTCTTGGGCTTCAGTCGCCAAACCACAATTCCGCACAACACACTCGCAGCTTCTCCTTAACTAAATATAAATTTTTATATAATATTAAAAATATTTTCTAAAGTGTCCAATAAATGCTAGCATACCCCCCCAAAGTGGGGGAAAGGGAAATGAAAAAACTAACATATGTTTTTTATGACCATCATAATATTTAGTGAGAGAAAAACTAGTTGTAGTTAAAGATAGTTATAGAAATGAATAGTATAAAAGTTTTTCCAAGTATATCATAAAATGAAAAAAAAAAATAGATATCATTTAATTATAATTTGATGGCAAATGCAATAAAATAGATGACAACTTTTATTATCATCATTAATCACTAATAAATACAAAACAATGTCATTGATGTTAGCTATAACTAGTTTTACATTAATTATTTGTAAGATAAATTATATATATCTTCTCAAAAAGGGAAGATCCAGATATTCCTCACATTATATTTTAAATATGCAATGAGTTCAAAAATAAATATGGTCACATTATTGTGAAAATTGTAAATTTGTAAACATGAGAGTTGTCTATTTTAGCATCAATTTAAATTCTCACATGAATTAAAGTATTGCTAGATATTGGGAAAAATGATACTTCTTTAAATGAGATGAATTGATTTGCTAGAAATTTTTCATAGAAACAAGATGAATTGATTTGTTAGAAATTCATACTTACTTCGGACAACTTAGATGGGTCTCAAAATATGGATTTTGTTTTGGCCCAGAGTTTTTTACGGTTTGCAAGGTTTACTTAGTGATTTATTAAACAATGGTTTATTAAGTTTTTATACCCAAACATAAAAATATTTGTGATTCTACTTAGTGATTTTTGTTGAGTCCAATTTCAACTCGTACTCTGAAGTCTTGTTCAATTTTGTAACCATAGTTTCTACCTATTTCCATTCACTCTAAGAAAGCTATTTTTTTTCCACTTAGGAAAATTTGAGCTGTAACAAAATGAGAATTATCTCTATAATTCATATATGCATGCATAAAACTTACTATTTTGATCTCAATTTTCAACATTTTATTTTTCACTTTTCATATTGATGTTTAACTCCTTTCAATGTCGTATTTTTAATTTGTAAAACATGTTAAAAATAGCTCTTCCTTTTTTCATTAAGAAGAGTCAACACTTCATAATTTGTTGATAATCTAATAAGCCCTTTTTAAAAACAAGTCTATTGGTAAAACTTATTAAAAAGAGGAGTTGTCTAAACATTAGACTTTTTAACTATTTGCTAGACAAATAAATCTTGGTGAAATCACCATTTTCTGTTATTTAAATTGCATTTTAACTCATAAATGGATTAACATTGTGGAAAACCCGTAAAAAAAATTAGACTCTTCCTTGTTTCATTAAGAAGATTAACTCTTCTCATAATTTGTTGATAATATAATAATCCCTTTTTAAAAAGAAGTATTTTTAAAAACAATTTTTTTTAAATAATTATTGACTGCTCACATTTTTAAATGGATTTATTATTTTTATTAATATTTTTTATAAAATATATATTTACATAATTATTTAATCTTCACCTTGTTTATAGTGCAAATGAACATTTCCCCTTTCCTTCAAACTCGAGTATAAGTTTGTTGCAATACAGATTCAAATAGTAGAGTAAGCTAATCATGTCCATTATCATTAAGAGTAAGTTGTATTGTGAGCTTGGAGACAACATGGACCACAAGTCATAATTACTAAGGTTCTTAGCTTACTCTTTCTCAGTGTAAATTAATCATCATCATCATCATATTTCTTGTTCCCATACTTCTACTAAATCACTACAATGGGTACAATTATGTTTCTTGATCACAATGTTTGAGTGGGTAAATAATAATTTCTACCCGAGAGTTTCAAATAAATGTGAGTTTTCTAAATGTAATTCTACTTGTCACTGGAAATAGGTTTTGAAACCTATAAGATTTTTTTCATTAAATCATAATGGACTAAAAACTATAGGCGAAAAAAAATTAAGCTTGTTAAACATTGAAAATAAACAAATATTTTGGAAACATCATATAGTTTAAACATTGAAAATAAACAAATATTTTGAAAACATCGTATAGTTTTTTTAGGATGAGGATGATTTTTTTTCACATAAATAAAATGCAACAAATTATATTTTATCCATAAATAATTTACATGGGTTTACAATGATCCCACTTATTAAAAACAAATACAAAATATCTGGAACTGAACTTGTCATTATATTAGTTATGTTCTATCGAGTTAATATCTAATATTATAATGAATGATTGAACATAATCAAAATGTTTCATGTTCATCTTTTTTATACACAACTACTCTACACCAATAAAGGCCCAAGTCTACTCTGTATTAAAAGTACTTTGGTAACACCATGAAAATGACAATGACATAAGTTGTAAATGTAAGTTCAATTAGATAATAATTTTCAATTATGTGAATTTGTGTTCACTTGAACCAGTGGGAAATTTCCTTTTGAACTTGTTTATAATGCATGAAATGATCTCACTACCTTGTAAATGGATCTTTAAATTTATATGTATAAGTCCATGGTAGTCGTAACAACCTTTTTTGTGCTCATTGAAAATTAAAAAATAATGGAGAACAACAAAACTTCTCTACCAATAAAAACATGAAAATAAATATAAATACAAAACTCCCATACCAACTCTTGAATTATGAATAACTGATATGGTTTAATTATGGATAACTTCAAGCACCAACATAATGGATTCAATGTTTTGAGTACTACATAATACTGCATATAAAAGGGACGAGCGATCGACAACACAATAGTTTGTGTTGATTGCTCCCTAAATTCATTCTCTTCCTCAACAATCGACCTCCAATGAATTAAACCAAGTCTTTTAAAAAATAGATTGCATAAAGGACCAATTAAAGTTCTTTATTACACTAAACAATTGACCTCCAATGATACACTAATTAAAGTTCTTTATAGATTATATAATACGTTGTTCTTTATAGATTGCATATGATTGATTAAAGTTCTTTATAGATTTCATGATACACTAATTTGATGTCTCCCTTCATATTACAATTATTAACCACAATTTGTATTAAATGGTTGTATGTTGTATTATGGCTTCATGGTTATTAGAATACTGAACGATTTTTCATGTGAGCGGGTAATTTCACGCCCTTTTCATAGTATGGATGGTTGGGATATTCACATGATACTCATTGCACAAGAGTTTGTTAATATTTAGTTCTATTTTAAATTCTCTTGGCAAGAAACCTAATTCTTCCTAGCTTTATTTACCTATACATAAAATCCAACCTGTTGGCATTTCATGCGAAGCAGTGTGGTGTTTAGGAACACCATTTGTTTTTCAACAGACTAATTACAAAATCATCCTTCTTCGCCTTCTTCACTGTAGGATTTGCCTTTGAGGGGGACTTGGCAGACTTGATGGACTTGGGATTCTTGTCCTTCACTGGTTTTGCAGCAGCGAGATTCTTGGTAGGCACGACCTTCTTATGGACTCATAAAAAATTGTCCTCAAATATTCTAAATGGTTTTTGTGAGGGAAAGGACAAAGAATCATGCCATGGTTTCCATGAATTTAAAATAGGGTGATAATGGTACATGTGAATGTAGTTCATGTTCATTTTGATTTTTTAGTTGAGTCAAAAAGTAGAGGCGAGGGAGATAGCTTTGCTGGTATAAGTGTCTGTACTATTCTATTACTTCCTAGGTTCCTATGAATAATTTAAGATTTTTAGAGGTGGTCAGGGACATAATGAGGATGTTGTGGCAACATGAGTTTGAGGTAGACATATATTCTTCATTTAATTTAATTTCATATCATAGAAGATAATGTCTTTGTTATATAAGCGTGAACATTGTAGCCACCACTCCAGTTGCGAGAGATAAATGTCTCCTATCCAATTTGACACTTTCCAAAGTCCATAGGTCATCTGAAACACCTTCAAAATATTGTCATGGATGGTCTTAATATAGGCTTCAAAACTCTGACAGAATAATTTTTTCATATGTGCTCCTTGAAATGCTTGGAATTAAGACGTTGTACCAGAATGATGTTGTTGCCGAATTCTTTAGGAAATTTAATGAGCTTGCAACACATCCATTTGTATGATGCTGACAATTTGCAAATGCTTCAAAATTCTTTTGGGAATTTAAAGAATGTGAAGAAATTGTTTCTCCACAACTGCCCTCAATTGAAATGTTTTCCCGATTCCGTAGGAATGATAACCCAGTTGATAGAGATGAGATTATGCAATGTTGGGATACAATCCTTACCCCAAGATATTAAGGAGATAAAAAATCTCGATATTTTGTTAGTGGCGCACTGTGATTCATTGGTCCACTTGAGTAAATTGGACCACCTTCAATTTTCCAAAATCAGAATCCTTTATTTTGAAGATCTAGTGGAGATTGGGACATTGCCAACAACACTTACAATACTAAATTTGAATTCCTGTTGTGGATTGAGGAAAACAGGAGGGATTTCCGGTCTGACAAAACTTCAACATTTGAACATTAGTAATTGTGTGAAGCTATAGGAGTTGTCGAGTCTTGAGACGTTGATGTCTTTGGAGGTGATTAATTCCTTTATATGTGAGAAGTTCAACAACATCCAAGGGTTGGGGCAGCTAACAAAGCTTTGAATTCTAGATATTGGTGCATCCTCTTAGAGAGTGGAGCTACCAATTGCGGATTTGGAGGTAGTCTTGGGCTTAGAGGTAGTTTTAGTTGTGGGCTTCATAGGCTTCTTTGTAGGGACCTTCCTGATTCCCTCTACCATCTTGAAAGAATCCTTCACCTTAGTAAGTCGGCCAACCAAAATGAGGTTCTTGATCTGCACAACGAGCATCTTATTTTAGGCAGGGGGCATAACCAACTTGTGCTTCTCCTCCATGTATTTAGCGATAGACCTGGGACCTTGAACCTCCCTTCACCTTCAGGGTATAGATCACCTCTTTGATCATTTGAAAAATCCATAACCAACAAGTTCTATAACAAGATATTCCATAACAAGCCATGCTCCAATAGATTCATAGACTGAAAGAAAAGAAATGTAAAACTAAATCAAAGTATTTAACCAGCTACACCTGAAAGTATGGAGGATGAGCAGGGGCATGCTTAGA
>SNQJ01S0085271.1:110807-121752 GCA_010110895.2 Picea sitchensis | reverse complement strand
TCTACATTTTAAAATAAATTTCCATCCTTAAAATCATCCCTGGCGGCCGCAATAACTTCCTCGATGACGACAGTAACAACTTCATCAGGAGAATTCTCTTTGCCAATGTATATCTAAGAGGAATGATAAGGTTGGTGGTGCAACAGGTAGTGGAGGAAGGAGGTTGGAACTATTTAGTTGCAGACAAACACACATGGAATTTTATGATACGTTGTAAATATATGCATGTGGCACTTGTTTATATGGTGAGGACAAATGACGAAAAAGTGAGAGAGAACTCCCCCTAACAAAGCTTAACTAAAATTATCAAGGAAACACATTTATATCACCTCCTTAAAAAATCTACTTCAAATGCTAGTCCATGACTTACCTATCTTTCCTTCTATTCTATCTTAAGCCTCTCACAAAAATCAACCATTTATTACCATTTTATATATAAAATCTAAGATAATTCAATATAACCTTAAAATTTTAAAACAACAATAATTTTCACTTAAATTTCTTTTTATCCTCTTGCTGCTTATATATATATATATATAATCATTCTACTATGATTCAATATAATCTCATTTTTTAAAAACATATATAAATTTTCAATTAAATTTCTTTTTATACTTTTAGTATCAGGGATGATTTTAAGGATGGAAATTTATTTTGAAATGTAGAAACCTTGGCGAATCTTACTAATCCTTCATATGCCAACTATAAATGTTTGGCGATATTTTTGTAAAAGTATTCAAATTTCTAAGGATTTTATATAGTTTTGATAAAATTTTGGTGTTTTTTAAGGTAAAATAATTTTATCCAATAGATCTTGAGCGAATCATTTTTAAAATAGCGAATCTCTTTTTTGGAAAAACCGTGGAAAATTAGCCCATGAGCGAAATTTAGCCCCTAAAATCATCCCTGTTAAGTATTTGGATTTGGCGATAAATAGATAAAAAGTTATAATATATATGTATAATAATAAATAATCTAGGATGATACAATGTAATCTCAGATTTTTAAAACATGGATAAATTTTCAATAAATTTGATTTTATCCTTTTAAATTAAAAAATGGAGGTTAATAGATAAAAAATTAAAATAAATGTTATATATATATATGTGTGTGTGAGAGAGAGAGAGAGAGAGATTTTCTATATAGAGTAAAAACTTATATACATTAATACACTCGCGAGACTCATCAAACTATGATACCGGGTGTCAATTCCATAATTGCAGGTGGCATTTAAGGCAACCATATGATTCCACACTAGGATAATAATAAAGGTAACAATGGAAAGCACGTGGATTCAAACGAAGAAGTAATAAATTATGTAGATGGAGTGAAATCTGTTCATGATGTAATTTTCACTAAAGTATCTCTAAGTCAGAGCCCAATTTTGGGAGATAACGCATCCCGTATTATTGTTTCTAGTTCATGATGTAATTCTCACCAGAGGATATGTAAGTAAGAGCCTAATTTTGGGAGAGAACACATCCTGTATTACTGTTTTCAATTTCTATAGGGTTAATGACAATTAACGATGTGGATATTTGTATAGTTTCCAATGTTTGAAAGTAAGTATGAAAATATTTTTTGCTCTTAGAAATTGGACATTGTGTACCATAAAGTTTTAGCTATTTATAATGGGTACCTTGGTATCCGATAAATCCAACAAAAGTTATATGCCTCTTAGTACTGTGACTGTGACAACATTATATGTATTTATTCAATCCCTCAAGCATAACATCCCTATGAATGTATAACTCCTAGGGTTTCATCAAGAAGAAATATTACAGGGACCCATACCAATTTGTATATTTTTCTTCTCTGCTTTCACATATATCAAAGAGAAATTTTTCGAAGGTTGTTAAATATGAAGGTATGTCGCTACTATTGATGTATTTAAGTAAAATAAAGTGTGTTGAAATTATGTATGCTTTGAATTATTAAACCAACTGACTGGTGATAATGGTGTAGGATTTTCAAAGAAACTGAAATTGGCCCGAGGACGAGATATACAACCATTGTAGCAGAGGACAAAGTAACATAACAGCCATGAAAATGGGCATGACTTCAACCTCTGTAGTGTTTGAATACTCTTTGGTAGATTTAAGTTGCATTTGTAAATCTAAATAGTAATCTGAACATGAAATCCTTGTTTGAAATAGCCAACGTTTGAGGACTCTTTGGTAGATTTAAGTTGATTTGTAAATCTAAATAATAATGTTTAATGTGCAAAAATAGTTTGTTTACCCCACTTTATAAAATAACTACGCTTACCTATCTGTCTATAAGAATCCCACTAGATAAATACCCAAGCCAACGATGACAAAGGTTATGCATCATACTAGATTGTGCTTATGAACCACATGTTGCTTCAAGATGCATTCCAGAAACTGTTGATGTCTGAGGAGAACAAGAATGGGTTTAGGCTCATGTATTCTCCTCCCCTCTATATTGTTACAGAATTTATCTTGAGCTGGACGGTAACCATTGCTTCCAAACTCAGAATTTTGAGGGTTGAAGATCTTTGTCACAGTTTTCTATCTCTCCAACTAACTTCCACCTCTTCTCGTAAAGATTAAAAGTGACGTTATGTGCCTCGTCTAGCTCCTGAGTAGATTAAATAACGACATATATGGACTTGAATACCTATAAAGAAATAATGATGACCTGGTGGCATGGAAAACCGTGTTGAGGAAGTTTGTCGTGGCGTGTAGGGTTCGAATTGCATAGAGTGAATTTGATTCAAAATCCCTCAGTCTTGAAGGAAGAAACAACAAAACAACAAAAATGTCTAGCCACGAAAAGGGTGGCAAGGGTTTGGGAAAAGGAGGATCAAAGAGGCACAAGAAGGTGTTGAGGGATAACATTCAGGGCATCACCAAGCCTTCCATCAGATGTCTTTCCAAGAGAGGATGAGTAAAGCGTATCATTAGACTCATCTACGAAGAGACTAGGGGAGTATTGAATACATAAATTATAGAAATTCGTTGCAGGGTAAGGATAAGGGTGACTGTGCAAAGGCGGTGCAGCAAGGCGGTCAAGGGAAGGATAAGGGAAACAACAAGGCGATCGAGGGAAGGATAAGGGAGAGGGTGGAGCAAGGCAATTGAGGGAGGTAAGTGAAAAATGAAATCAGAAAGAAGGAAAATATCTGCCAAAGTACTCTAATTACATTGACACGTGGCATGCTTTTAAAGGCCATTGACATAAGACGAAAGTTGGGTGAAAATCTCTCCCTAAAGAACACCTTCGACATAATTAACTATTAAAGCATAATGTTGAGTATGGTTCACTATACACTATTAGTAAAATTGGGTTAGATCATTTGGCCATTGTCTAAAACATCACATCACCATGATGCTTACCATTGTCTAAAACATCACATCACCATGATGCTTACATCTAGGTAAATAACTTGAAAAACAAACAAAAGTACAACATCACAATTTGTTTAGAGATTGAGATTTCTTTATTTATTTGAGATTAATTTGTTCCATGTTTGAGAACCCCTAACATCCAAGTTGTTATAACCAACGATTTCCACTTGCCTTTGGAGTTTGCTTAAGGTGTTAAGGATTGTGTATCTTATCTATCAAGTGAGTATATGTTTTTTTTTACTTGCTAGGAGCTTCAATGTTTGTGTATCTTATCTATCAAGTGAGTATATGTTTTATTTTACTTAATATGATCTTCAATGTTTGTTCATTTTCTGATACTAGTTGAGGATTGGTAATAGAATCATTTCATATTCCATTTTTTTTTAATTCAAGATGGCACTATTAAAGCATTGCCATTCTTTTTTTTTTTGTAATCTCCCACATTCTTGAAAGGCCATATATAAACCCTTTCTTTTTCCTTTCCTACTTTTTTGAAAGGTCATCTTCAAGAAAATTCTTAAAGCATGCGAAACAAAACAAAAAAATTGCATTTTTAAGTCTTCTCAATAACATGAGAATTTCAATTTTACTTTTACATTGACATGCACTTCATTTATTATCTCACATCTCTCTATTGTATATGCAATAAAACATCGTTCTCAAAGAGATTGAATATGTTCTTAATTAAATTCAAGGAGCCATCGATAACATTTTCTATTGGAGCACTGAGAGGGGGGGGGGATGAATTAGTAATAAATCTTTTTAACCCTTTTAACCACAATATGTAAGTGTTATTTATCTTTATGATTAATATATCATTATCATTCAACAAGTGCAGATTAAATAAATCATGAACAATGAACAATCATACACATACACAATACACTGATATTTTTACGTGGAAACCCAATGCCGGAGAAAAACACAGAATGTTTTTCTTATATGTCTTTAATAATTACATTCATTGGAAGCACCAACTTTATTTGTTCTCCAGCTACAACTGGAAGGAGGATCCGACCCCTATATTTTAAGGCTACAACCTGAGGAAATCTCCAACTCCCCAATTCTATGGCTATAACTAGAAGGAGGCTACAAACCCCTATGTTCTCCGACTACAACCGAAAGGTGGCTACAACCACCTATCCTTGCCCCATCCTGTCACCCTAAAATAGAAGTTTTAAATGATGAAACCACTGCCACACTATCACTGTGAGATATACCACTGTAAACCTGTACCAACTTGTCCCATCAACCTATAACCAACCTGTTACCAACCTGTGCCACTGAATTGTAACCAACCTGTATCAATACTCAGCTGATAGTACGTGCCCTGTCTATACTGCAACCTGCATATGTATGCGACCTATCTATATTGAAAACTACGTATGTATGCGGCATGTCTATACATCAGCCCGCATACACCTTCATAAAGCTAGGGTTTTCACCTTTTCTGAAACTTCAAACACTTTTCTACCTCTGTCACATCAACTTGAAAGATTTCACCGTGTCTTATCTATAATTGTTTCCTGTGCATACATCATCTTACATATCCCTTAACCAAGTGAATATATATCTCTCTAGTCATGTGCCATATATGTGTGTACAATCATGAACACGTGTAATAATCCTCACATGTACTATGCATCAAACCCTCATTGATGTACAATCTCACACTACACAAACAACTTCACAACCAATTCACAACTACAAGCTCTCAACCATGTACCAAAAAAACCATCAATCATATTTCAAGAAATAAAAGATGTGCCTTAACACTAACAAGATGTACCAATGATAAATATCAAATATACCATCATTGTATTTCTGTAGATATGGCTTATACAGTAAGTGTCATACAACCAACAACCTCTCTAGGGAAAATCGTCAAACCCCCTTAATCATATCTCATGTAGACAACAATATCCAACTACACATAGTAATAAGACATACATTTTGAACCCGTAGATAGATCTATTGTACCTGATCACTGTAGACCTTCTTGGGAGATTCTTTTTTAGACTCTAGAGACCTAACATCTTCATCTCCTTAAGTTTTCATGGATTTTCCCAATTGTACACAACTGTCCCTTCTTCAAAATTCATATGTACACACTCAATTCTCCTTCAGCCTGCATATGTACACGATTTCCTCCACTGTAGCCCGCGTACACCTAAAAAACTAGGGTTTTTTTTCCGGTAGTTCTTTAATTTCAAAAATTTCTCCGTCAACCCTTCGTACTACCTCAGACTTGCGTAACTTCAGATGTATCAATGAGTACCTATAATAAAACTTACACAATAATAAATATTCAATGTGCTCAATAGGTGATAATAGGAGAACCTTTCTCTCTTATTTATACTTCCATGTAGCTTACTCGAGGGGTTATCTTCTAACCAACTTAACCCAACTTCCTTCTTTTAGTGCTAACCCACTTCTAACTACTTGTCCACTCATAACCACTTTATCCAAAAATAGTAATTTCTCCACTTCTACTTGCAACTAATTTATTTTTAATTATTCTCTTATTGCAACAACTTAACCCATAATTAACCCCTAGTTTCACCCAATTGACCAGTCAACTTCTTCTAGGAGCTTCTAGAATAATTTGACTTCTTTGACCTTCTAGATATCGCATGAGGGTTCTCCAAATTCACAAGGCCATAGATTTCTAACCATGAGGAGTTATGTGATGTTTCACATATCACCATAAATGGAATGGCATGCACTATCCATCTAGAATAGTCTTACCTGCGACTATACTAATATTTATACGATTATACATCAAACAAAATTAAGTCCCTTAACCATACTATTGGGGCTACCAAAATTTGCTACCATAATTGATTCAAGGGTTGACATCAATGAAAACCAACCCAATTAATCAACAATCTCCCCCTTTGGCATTGATGGAAACACTATGATGGAACACTGGAATCATATTTCTCATTCTCCCCCTTGTGACCATCGCTCCCCCTGGAAACATGCCTCTGTGCTCTCTCTCCAAGCATATAACTCTCTATCCATTCATTTGATGAATATCTCCCCCTTTGAAATCAATGGAAAAGGTAACTTCCCATCGGGGCTGCTCCCCCTAACTGAACTATCCTTGGGGTTGCTCCCCCTAACTATCGACTAAACTCTTCCTAAAACTATTCCCACAAAATGAAATGTCCTCTTTATGGTGCTTCCTCATGTAAATCTAAGAAATATAAGATAAGAATTCAAAAGAATTCATTCTAGAGTAGAAATTACTCCGAGTCTCTGTCGAAGATACTCAAAAGCTTCTCTTGGAAGCAGTTTTGTAAAGATTCTACAACTTGTTCTTTTGTTCCCACATATTCAATTCTAATGTTCCTCTCTACAACATGTTCCCATAAAAACTTATACTTTATTGGAATGTTCTTCGTCTTGGAGTCCGTCATTGTATTCTTTGATATATTGATGGTGCTTCTATTATCACAATATATTGGAATGGGCTCATCATACTCAACTTGTATATTTTTCAAGGTTTGTTTCATCTATAGAACTTGTGTACAACATGTTTTTGCTACAATATACTCTTCGTTGAATCTAGATAATGATACCAGTGTATGTTTCTTGGTTAGCCAAGATACCAAACACTCACCCAAGTAGAACGCTTCTCCACTTTTACTTCTCTGGTCATGAATGCAAACTGCCCAATCTGCATCTATGTAGGCAATGAGAAATAGATCCTTTCATTTTGGATACCATAAGGAAAACTCTTATGTACCCTTGAGATACATGAATATCCTGTTTACTGCTAGAACATGTGATTCCTTTGGTGCTGCTTGAAATCTTGCCACCTGTCCAACATCCTACATTACATCTGGTCTGGATACTATCACATATCATTGACCTCTATTGCCTCTAATCTGTAGAATTTGAATCATCATCTTTTCTTAACTTGCAATTGGTTTGCATAGGAGTATTGACTGGTTTTCAATATTCCATTCCAAACCTCTTCAACATTTCTATGATATATTTGGTTTGAGAAATAAAAATGCCTTTCTTTCTTTGACATATCTGAAGACCCAGAAAGAAGGATAGTTCTCCGAGTAATGAAATTTCAAATTCATTTTCCATATCCTTTGCAAATTTCTGGCTCAACCTGTCATCATCACTTCCAAAAATAATATCATCAACATAAACTATAATTAATAAAATACTTTCTTGAGTTACCTTGATGTAGAGGTTGTTGTCTACATTTCCTTTTTTGAACCCTTGTTGTTGTATATATATGTCCAATCTAGAATACCATGCTATGGGAGTCTGTTTTAGACCATACATGGCCTTCTTCAACCTGCAAACATAATCTTCGTTCTCTGACAACTGAAATCCTTTAGGTTGCTCAATGTAGACTTGTTCTTCTAGTTCCCCATTTAGAAAGGTTGATTTCATGTCCATCTGATACACTTTAATATTATTGGAGCATGCATAACATAGAATTAATTTGATTTATTCCATTATGGAAACTGGGGAAAACGTCTCTTCAAATTCGATACCTTCAACCTCTGTGTACCCTTTACATACCAATCTAGCTTTGTTCCTGGTAACATGCCCATCTTCATTCAATTTATTTCTGAAGACCCACTTTGTGTCGATCACATTCTTGTACCTTGGTATTGGAACCAATTCCTAAGTGTCATTCTTCTCTATCTCATCCAACTCTTCATCCATGGCCTTTATCCAAAATCTATCCTTGTTTGCTTCTTCAAAATTGCTTGGTTAAATCGAAGATAAGAGTGCTAGGTACAATTTTTCTGGTGAACGAATTCTTCTTCTAGTTTCAACTCATACATCTTTGTTCCCGATAATATGATTTGAGGGATGATTCTTTTGTATTCATTTTCTAGGTGTCTTTGCAGGTACTTGTTGTTCTTTCTCTTCTACTTCTATATGATCTTCTTCATCTTACCYTTCTACTACTTCTTCATCCTTTGCTTCTTCTTCGTAAACCTACTCCATTGAATCCTTTTCTTCTTCCTTCATTTTCCGTCCACCTGTCTCATAAATCGTCACATTGATTCTTTCCACAACTTTGTTGAGACTTAGATTGAAAYAATTGTATGCTTTCCTTGTGCTCRAATATCCAACAAGTATTCCTTTTTCCTCACGAGAATCAAAATTTCCTATTCTACCATCTTCTCTTTTGATGTAACATTTTCTTCTAAACACTATGAAGTGCTTCACATTCACTGGTATTCCTTTCCATATCTCGTAGGGAGTTTTATCATTGTTGTTTCTGAGCATTACTCTATTTTGAATGTGAACTGTTGTATGCACTGCATGTGCCCAATATATATATGTTAACTTAGAATCCATTAACAATGTTCAGGCCATTTCCTGTACTATCATGTTCTTCCTTTTGACAACTCCATTTTGTTGAGGTGTCCTAGAAATGAAGATTTTTTTTTTTATTCCATGCTTGCTACATAAATCCATAAATTCCTTTGAGGTAAAATCTCCATTATCATATCCCAAACATTTGATTTTAGAATCCATTTCATTTTCAACCATTTCCTTGTATATATTGAATTTCTCAAATGATTCTAACTTCTTCCTGAGAAAAAAAAAATGCATTCATCCTTGTATAATCATCAACCAATAAAATAAAATATTTCTCTCCTTTAAACCCTTGGTTATAATTGGTCCAACTAGATCAGTATGCACAATTTCCAATGGTCTTGTTGTAGAATATTCCTTTGATTTGAACTTGGTCTTTGTTTTCTTTCCTTGTTGACAATGATTGCATAATGTGTTTGTTGGCTTTGTGATCTGGGACATTTCTATGACTGCTTCCTTCTTGCTGACTTTGACAAGGTTATCGAAGTTTATGTGACCCATTCTTCTGGTCCATAGCCAAACTTCATCTTCCTTTCCTAGACGACATTTTTCATTTTTCATTTCACTTAACACAGTTATGTTGCTTGAGGTTTTTACAGCTATTGCAACCAATCTTCCTAAACCTGCTTTCCTTATTTCACACTTCTATGAATCAAGCGCAAGTTTGTGACATTGGTCACACATTTGACTTACATTTAGAAGATTATGTTTCATAGCTTCCACTAGTAGAACATTTTTCTGGCTTGGTATCCTTGTTTCTAATTCTGACTGTGCCTCTTCCAATGATTCTAGTTGTGTCGTCATTTTCAAAGGAGACCAATCCATCTCTTTCCTTTCTCAAGGTTATAAACATGTACTCAACACCTTTAATGTTCTTTGAGCAACATTGTCAACATACCAACCATGTTTCTTTTGCTTAGCTTGTAGAGCAAGTGTGCATTCTTCATTGTTATACTGATTCTTCTTTCTTATCCATATTCTCTGTTGATGTTCCTGTCTGTAATTTTTGTTATTTTGTTGTGATTCTCTAGGAGGGACTATCATTCTACAATCTTTGGTTGTATGTCCAAAGTTGTTACACTTGTAGAATTCCACTTTAGTGCTCAAGGACTCAAATCTATTGTAGCTTCTTCTCTGTGTTTCACTAGCTTCTTCTATGTGTTTCACTAGGCCTTCTTGGATAATCATTTTGAGGATAAATTTCATGGTTGTTTCTATTTCTGCTATTTTCTCTGCAATTTACAACTTTATGCCCAAAATTATTACATGAATAACATAAACCAAAGAAGATTGTTTGATACTTGGGAGTTGAAAATATTTTGAAATGAGTTACTCTTCTAAACCCATCTTCTTCTTGAAATCCTTTTCGTTCTGACTACTGCGGATTCTAGAATCTGAATCTTCTAGGTGGTGGAACATATCTATGATGAAACTTCTTGTTTTCTTCCTTCTGGTGAGATCCTCTGACTATCTCTGCAAAGCTTCTTGATTTTTTTTTCTTGAGCTATAGTTTTGGAGCATGAGCCTCTTTCTGTCTGGTTATATCCTAGCTCAGACTTGTCATGATGTGGCCTCTAACTGTTGATAATGTTATCCAAAACCTTAGAGCTATTCTGCATGTATTTATGTTGAAGGTATTTTATCAATGTGACAATCTCTGCTTCCAAACTTCCAATGATCCTGTCTTTTTCTTCCAACTATTCTTTGAGTGATTCTTCGATTCTTTTGTCTTATTCAATTTGGATTTTTAAATTAGAGATCATCTGCTCTAATTATTCAGATTTGGAATTTTGTGTTTCCAATTTTCTTTTTAGTTCTTCCTGTAGTGATTTGTTTTTCTTCTTTTCCCTTTTTATAACATCTATGGCACTCAAAAATTATTCGCTTTAGTCAAATTCTTCCTCTTCATATTCTTATTCATTGTCTTCTTTATCAGACTCTTCTACTGCCATGAATAAAACCCTTTCTGTCTCACTTTCACTGACTTTGTTTTCGTCCGATGATAAGTTGTCTTCTTTGGTGCAAAATATTTTCTTGAAGACTTTCTTTTTGGTTCTTTTTCCTTTGTATATTTGTTTTCTATTTGAATCATCTTATTCATTTATTTTATTTTTCTTGTGAGGAAATTTGTTAGCAAAATGACCAATACCATCACAATTAAAACAAATCAATGGAAGCTTACCTCTATATTTGTCGTCAGTTCCCTTTTT
>SNQJ01S0085271.1:91166-110067 GCA_010110895.2 Picea sitchensis | reverse complement strand
ACAAGTGTAGAGTAAATAAACCATGAACAATGAAAAATCATACAAATACATGGTGCACCAATATTTTTACATGGATACCCAATGTGGGGGAAAACCACATAACTCTTTTTCTTATATGTATTTAAGAATTACATTCATTGGAAGAACCAACTTCCTTTTTTCTCCAAATGCAACTGGAAGGAGGCTCCGATCCCCTATATTTCTAGGCTACAACCTGAGGGAAGCTCCAACTCCCCAACTATCTGGCTACAACCAGAAGGAGGCTACAACCCCCTGTGTTATTTGGCTACAATCAGAAGGTGGCTACAACCACCTATCCTTTCCCTATCCTGCCTCTCTGAAATATAAGTGTCAAATGATGAAACCACTATCACACTGTCACTGTGAGATATACCACTATAAACATGTACCATACTATACCATCAACTTGTAACCAACCTGTACCATCAACTTGTAACCAACTTGTGCCACTAACTTGTAACCAACATGT
This sequence comes from Picea sitchensis, assembly GCA_010110895.2. Lineage (NCBI taxonomy): Eukaryota > Viridiplantae > Streptophyta > Pinopsida > Pinales > Pinaceae > Picea > Picea sitchensis. Next base: position 109,577 of record SNQJ01S0085271.1, on the reverse strand, counting down.
ACTTATAATCAACATGTACCAACAAAACCAAAAAGGTACGTGACTTGTATATGCTACAACTTGCGTATGTATGCGCTCTGTCTATACTACACCCTGCGTATGTACATGGCCTGTCTATACTATAGCCTGCGTACACCTTCAAAAACCTAGGGTTTTCACCTTTTCTGAAACTTCAAACACTTTGGTACATCTATCACATCCATCTGAAACCTGTCACTATGTCTTATCTATAACTGTTCCCTGTGCATACATCATCTTACATATCTATTAACCAGTGCATCTATATTTCTCTAGTCATGTGCCATATATGTGTGTACAATCATGAACAAGTGTAATAACCCTCACATGGACTAGACACCAAACCCTCACTGATATACAGTCTTAGACTATACCAAAAACTTCACAACCACTTCACAACTACAAGCTCTCAACCATGTACCCAAAAAAACATCAACCATGTGCAAGAAATACAAGATGTACCAATGATAAATATCAAATATACTAGGACTGTATTTTTTTAGATCTAGCTTATAAAGTAAGTGCCATACAACCAAAAACCTCTCCAAGGAAAATATTCAAAACCCCATAACCATATCTCATGTAGAAAAAAATATCCAACTACACATAGAAATAAGATGTACCTTTTGAACCTGTAGATAGATATGTTGTACCTGATCACTATATACCTTCATGGGAGCTTGATTTTAGACTCTAGAGATTTGACATATTCATCTCCTTAAGTTTTCATGGATTTTCCCAACTATACACGACTATTCCTTATTCAGAATGTGTACGTATGTACACACTCAGTTCTACTTCAGCCTTCGTATGTACGTGATTTCCTCAACTATAGCTTGCGTACACCTAAAAAAATAGGGTTTTTTTCAGTAGTTCTACAATTCTGAAAATTTCACCATTAACACTTTGTGCTACCTCAGACTTGCATAACTTCAGATTTATCAATGAGTACATGTAAGAAACCTTACACAATAATAGACATTCAATGTGCTCAATAGGTGCTAATAGGAGAGTCTTTTTCTGTTATTTATACTTCCATGTAGCTTCCTCAAGGGGTTACCTTCTAACCAACTTAACCCAACTTCCTTCTTTTAGGGATAACCCACTTCTAACTACTTGTACACTTATAATTATGCAACCCCCTCCCCTCCTAGGGGTTCTGCGACCTCCCGATCAAGGATCTTCGAAACACTTAATTCGAATCGGCTTTTCGGGCCTCTAGCAGACCCTAGAACAACTTACATAGGCCCCCGATTGTTACTTCGCAGGTTTGAATTACCCACACAACTTTTTATGGCACCTCTGGTAACTTTAAATAGCGGGCGCTAGCTCCATTGGCTAGGCTCTTCTTCTCTATGACCGTGTGTTATAACCTTGGGCCAACTCTCTTCCTAACTTTGGGGTTTGACAATTTTATGACCTCCACCCTTGTTTTCTGCCGAAACACAGGGATCTCTACTGCATGTCCTCCTGGATCCAATGGTCCATCTCTACTTCAACCTTCACAATTTTGCGAATATTTCACTTGCTCCATTCAATTCCCCTCAACTCTATCTCTCGAACTCTCTAATCTGCTGCCACGTATCCTCCTCACAGCCAATGACTAGGATCACTTTGCGGCTTCGCGAATTCGATGAACCCCACTCTTACAACATTTATACTCCTCTGAACCACAAAGTGCCAAAATACTCTATGACTAACCTCCATGCAACTCTCCCAGATCTGACGGTCTAGAATGATCTCGCTTCCTCCTGAACGGATCCTACTCATTAATTCATGAAATTTTTAAAGGGCTCCTCCCCCTTAAAGGATTCTCGTTGCTACGTCTTCTGAGCTTGTTCTTCCTTGAACACTTTAACTCCTCAGAATATTTTCTTCGACACTTAGTCGAAATTGACCCTATGCACGCCTTGCAATAGGTTTTCCTCCACAACTTAAATTCTTTGTGTTTGACTCTGCACACCTTGCAACAGTTCTTATATGGCTCAATTGTTCCTCCTAAACAATATGAACCTGAGTGTGTTTCCTCCTACGCACGATCTCAAACTATCCCTCCTGAACTTTGAGTCAGAACAAACTCTGTCAACGCACACCTTGCAGACACTATGCACCCCTTGCACACAAAAAGTTCACGTTATCTCTCCTGAGATTCTGAGTCGAAATAGACTCTGTCAACGCACACCTTGCAGACACTATGCACTCCTTGCACATGCTCATAGAAGATAAACGATTGAAACTTATCAAATATATCACAGATTCATACATTCAACCATGTAAATGCATTCATAACATAAGGACAAGTAATAACAGAGAATTGAAAATTGATAAAATGCCTACCATTCATTCATTCAGATAGACACAATAACTCCAACACCAAACATTTGGAACAACGCTTCTATGTTATATTAATTCAAATGCTATATGTACATGGGCTCATACAATGCTCTTCAGCTAAATGGCAACAACTCTCCACAATTTTCAACAACAATAAACTTCAGCTACAATAATCCTTCGCAGCTCTCAATTAAAATGCAGTAGCCTCATTTGGGAAACCATACATTTTTTTATACAAGAGGGCTCATGGATATTTTCCCTCCGACTACCTTAGTGTTATCCTATCGAAATAAAAGATTTCAACTACTAAGGATTTATTACAATAAATGTTTGAGACAAACATATAAGAGAAAACGCATCGAATATGTACTGCAATCTACCACATTAAAAGCAAATACATTCCCCATCGATCTCATGTGATCGTCGAGCTCTAAAACATTTAAGATATTCTTAAATTTCAATCTTTTCAGAATATTTGCGTGATATGCCTTTCTTAAATTCAAAATAATCACTTCAAAATGTGTGCTAGTGTGCTGAGATGTCTTCCACTCGCACTTGATGACGATGCTCCTACATCATACTCCTCTAGACAAACATTAATGGACTCCTATCCATGAGCTCATGTACTGACTTTCCATGCTTCTGAATATCTGCTTAATTTACCCAACTACATCTTCTATTGGGTGTCCTTTCCACTTTACCAGATACTCAAAATAAATCTTTATCCTGGTCTTCTTACCAATTATATGATATATGATCTTATCCATATGTGGATCTGATACCAATTGATGCATCCCCCTCCCCTCCTAGGGGTTTTGTGACTTGTCTGCTACATGCATCTATTTCTCACATTGAATCTCTCTATGATATTTGGACCCTTTGGTTTCATCTTCCCTGTAAGGATATAGGTCTGAAATGTTAAATATGGGTGATATACCTACATCTTCTAGTATCTCTATCTCATAAGCATTTTCATCAAATTTTCTTAGGATCTTGCATGGTCCTATCTTCTTTAGCTTCATTTTTTTGTATGTTCCCCTTGGGAACCTTTCCTTCCTGATATGTGCTAGAACTTGATCTCCCACTTCAAATTGAATTTTTCTCCTATGATGATCAACTCTGCGTTTATATTCTTTGTTTCTCCTCTGCAACTGCTCTTTGATCTGATTATGAATCTTCTACATTTTTGCAACAAAGTCTTCTGCTCCAGCGCTTTTGAATTCATTCTTCTCCATATATCTCAATTCTGATACTCCTCTTGGATTCATCCCATATACTATCTAGAATGGGCTCTTTCATGTACTTTTGTTTTTTGAGTCATTGTATGCAAACTCTGCTTGTGACATAATTTGATCCCACTGGCTGCGATGTTCAGTAACCAAACTCCTCAACAAATTTCCTAAACTTTGATTCACCACCTCAGTTTGTCCATCCGTTTTAGGGTGATATGCTGAACTAAAAGACATTTCTTTCCCCATCCTCTTCCACAATTTTCTCCAGAAATGGCCAACAAATTTAGTGTCTCTGTCTGAGATAATACTCTTGGGCAACCCATGAAGTCTTGCAACTTCCTTGAAAAAGAAAATTGCAATGTGCATTGCATCATTAGTTTTCTGGCATGGGATAATGTGTGCCATCTTTGAAAATCTATAAACTACCACAAATATGGAATCACTTCCTCTTTATGTCCTTGGCAATCCCAACGCGAAATCCATGCTTATTACATCCCAAGGCCTATCTAGAATAGCCAATGGTTGATACAATCCAGTGTTTTGTTTCTTTCCCTTTGCATACTGACAAATATTACATTTGTTTACAAATTTATTCACCTCTTCCCTTATACCCGACCAATAGTATGAACTTTTCAACTGTGCAAATGTCTTGTCGTGGCCAAAATGTCCTGCTAGACCTTCACTATGCTTTTCCTTCAAAAGATTATCCCTCATCGAGCACTTTGGGATGCACAATTGGAAACCTTTAAACAACAATCCATCTTGAATCAGATACTCTGTCCACTGGCTTCTTCCTCTGAGCACAGGATTTGCACATGCTTCATATGCCTCTTTAAAATATGGATCATCACAATACATCTCCTTAAGGTGTTCAAACCTTAAGGTTTTCACTTGAAATTCCTGCAGAATTATACATCTCATGCTCAATGCATCAACAACCATGTTAGCATTACTAGAAATATGTTTAATGCCAAAAGTTAAATTTTTCATAAACTCAATCCACTTAGCATGTATTTGATTTAACTTCTCTTGTCTGGTTATGAATTGTAAAGCATGATTATCGCTATACAAAACAAACTCTTTTGGAACAAGGTAGTGCCTCCATTTCTTCAAGGCTTGAATTATTGCATAAAACTCTTTATCATATGTGGAGTACTTTCTCTTAGTGTCATTCAACTTCTCACTGAAATATGCAACAAGTCTATTATCTTGGCTTAAGACCGCTCCAATTGCAACTCCACTAGCATCACATCTTACTTGAAATGTTTTCCCGAAATCTGGAAAGACCAAAATCGAGCGTTCTGTTATCTTATCCTTTAATATCCGAAATTTTTTCTCAACTTCTTCTGTCCACTTAAAATACTTGTGTCTCTTCTTCACCATATCCATCATTGGTGTACAAATTCCACTGAAATTTCTAATGAATTTCCGATAGAAACTTGCTAATCCATGGAAGCTTCTCACCTCGAATATGCTTCTTGGCGATGGCCATTCTCTGATTGCTCTCACCTTCTCTAGATCCATCTTCAATTCATTTGAAGATATTACAAAACCCAAGTAAATGAGTTTTGACTTCATAAAGGAGGACTTCTTTAGACTTATCAACAACTTCTCCCGATGCAATCTCCTCATCACTAATGTTAGATGTCTCAAATTCTCTCCTTCAATTTTACTGAAGACTAATATATCATCCAGATATACAATCACAAAATTAGAAATGAAATCTTTTAATACCTCATTCATCAACCTCATAAAATTACTTGTGGCATCCAAATGGCATAACAAGCCACTCATACAACCCTTTGTTTGTTTTGAAGGTTGTTTTCCACTCATCACCTTCTCTCATCCTTATCTGGTGATATCCATTTTTCATGTCTATATTTGAAAAATAATTTTCTCCACTCAAACATTCCATTAAGTCATCCATCCTTGGTAAAGGAAATATGTACCTGATGGTGATCTTGTTTATGGCTCTTGAGTCTGTACACATTCTCCATCCTCCATCCTTCTTCAGACTCAACACAGTTGGTACTACGCATGGACTCAAGTTTTCTCTGACTAAACCCTTGTCCATATAATCATGGACTTGTCTCTTTACCTCCTCATTCTCTTGAGGTGTCAATCTATACGTTGCTTTGTTCGACAGACTTGCTCCTAGTATTAGACCAATGTGATGGTTGATACTCCTAATGGGTGGCAATGAGCTTGGTAACTCATCCACTACTATGTCAGCAAAATTTTCTAACAGCTCCTGAATTTCTTCAGGAAGATCATCCATAGAATTACTTGTAAGGACGACTCTTAGCTTCCTCACCATGCTAAATTTCATCTCCTGATCCTTCTTAACTTCTCTCAGGATTTCCTTCCCACTAATGAGAAGTATACTTGTGCTCGCTTCTTCCTTTACTTTCTTTTCCCCAATTGGCAACAACATGTGTGTCCTACCATTCTTCTCCAGAGTATAGGTATTTTTTCTCCCATCATGAATGACATTCTTGTCATACTTCCATGGTCTCCCTAACAAAACATGACATACATACATGGGAATCACATCACATAAAATCTCATCTCTATATCCTCCTATCTTAAATTCAACTAGGCATTGTTTAGTTATCGTCACCTGGTATCCTTTCTGCAACCATGAAACTCTATACGGACTCGAATGTGCAGTTGTCTCCAACTCCAATTTCTCTACCATCTCCGTGGATACTAAGTTATCAGTGCTTCCACTATCAATTATCACCTTGCATACTCTATCTTTACTCTTGCAAGAAGTTCTAAACAAACTGTTTCTCTGCATTGGTTTTTCAACCTCTGGCTCTGGCTTCAAGAGAACCTTATTCATCATCAAATATTTCCCATCTTCTGCACCTTTTTCTTCAACATTCCTCTTTTGTGCTTCTGAAATGTGAGCTTCACCTCCTCCTTCTTTATTTCTCTTGGGGAATTCCCAAGACATGTGTTATGTCTTTCCACATGAATAACACTTCACTTCACCTCCTCTGCCTCTTCCTCTTTCTCGAGGAAATGAGTTTCTTCCACCATACTGTCTCCCTTGGGAACTTACTCCTCTCTCTGAGTGATTATGTGGTTTTTCAGTCTCAACCTTGGGCTTCTATGCCTTATCATGGACAATTCCATTACCTCTATTTAGACTTCTTCCTCTGCTTCACTGTCTTTGTTTCCTAGCCAAATTATCTTCTTCCTTCAACTCAATCTGATAAGCATCCTCCACTATCCTCACTGTCATCATGCTAATTTCATCCCGGATTTCATATATCAGGCCATTTATATACCTGGAAACCTTTTCATCATACTTTTCTCTCTGTCCAGCCCTGATGTTTAGTTTATAAAACTCCTATGTGTACTCTTTCATAGTCATTCCTTTCCGTCTCGGGTTCTGCAACTTCCTAAACATATTTATCTGATAGTCCTTGGGTATGAATTTAGCCTTCAACTTGGCTACCATTATGTCCCATTTTTTAATATTTTTCTTGCCTTTGCATATTCTGTCATCTTGTATTTCATCCCACCATAGTGTTGCATGTCTTTTTAATCTAGTGACAACATGCTTCACCTTCTTCTCCTCATCATCGTCTTCATAGTCGAAGTACTTGTCCATTGACCTTATCAAATCCAAAAATTCTTCAACATCTAAATTGCCTTAATACATTGGGATGTCTATCTTCACTCTAGATCCCAACTTAACAACCACTTTCAACAAGTGTTCCTCTGCAACATCTTCTCCTGCAACTTCTTCAACTTCCCTTTCTTCACTCTCTACATCACTGATGTCTCCAACGTCAGGTGCTCTCCTTTGTGCTGTCTCCATAACATCTAACCTTCCACAAAGTTCTCTCATCTGCATTTCTACAGCTCGATTTTCTACAGGTGGCTCCACACGTCTTCTAGGCGACATGGTGTTGAAATTTATCCTTTACACAACTACCACTTGATGATATCATGATACCTCTTTTTCCCTTTTTCTGCTATCTGTAAGCAATTTTCTGCTTTGATACCACTTGATGTAGCCCCCTCCCCTCCTAGGGGTTTTGCGACCTCCCGGTCAAGGATATTCAAAACACTTAAGCCGAATCATCTTTTCGGACCTCTAGTAGACCCTAGAACAACTTACACAGGCCCCCAATTGTTACTTCGTAGGTTTTAATTACTCACACAGCTAATTTATTGAGCCTCTGGTAACTTTAACTAGCGAGCGCTAGCTCCACTGGCTAGGCTCCCGCGAGTTATAACCTCGGGCCAACCCTCTTCGTAACTTCAGGTTTTGACAATTTTNTATCTGTAAGCAATTTTCTGCTTTGATACCACTTGATGTAGCCCCCTCCCCTCCTAGGGGTTTTGCGACCTCCCGGTCAAGGATATTCAAAACACTTAAGCCGAATCATCTTTTCGGACCTCTAGTAGACCCTAGAACAACTTACACAGGCCCCCAATTGTTACTTCGTAGGTTTGAATTACTCACACAGCTGATTTATTGAGCCTCTGGTAACTTTAACTAGCGAGCGCTAGCTCCACTGGCTAGGCTCCCGCGAGTTATAACCTCGGGCCAACCCTCTTCGTAACTTCAGGTTTTGACAATTTTACGACCTCCACCATCGTTTTCTTCCGAAATGTATTTTTGCCGAAACACACAAATCTCTGTCACGTGTCCTCCTAGATCCAATGGTCCAGCTCTACTTCAGCCTTTGTGATTTTGCAAAGATTTCACTTGCTCCACGCAATTCCCTCGAACTCTATCTCTTGAACTCTCTAATTGGTTGCCACATATACTCCTCGCATCCAACGACTAGGATCACTTCACGAATTCACAACTTCGGTGACCCCCACTCTTACAACACTTCTACGCCTCTAAACCACGAAGTGCCGAAAGACTCTACGACTAACCCCCATGCAACTCTCCCAGATCTGATGGTTCAGAATGATCTCGCTTCCTCCTGAACTGATCCTACTCGTTAATTCGTGAAATTTTTAAAGGGCTTCTCCCCCTTAAAGGATTCTCACCGCTACCTCTTTTGAGCTTGTTCTTCCTTGAACACTTTAAATCCTCATAATGTTTTCTCTGACACTTAGTCAAAATTGACCCTGTGCACGCCTTGCAACAAGTTTTCCTCCATAACTTAACTTCTTTGTGTTCAATTGTGCACACCTTGCAACAGTTCTTATATGGCTCAATTGTTCCTCCTGAACAATATGACCTTGAGTGTGTTTATTCCTACACACACTTTCAAACTATCCCTCCTGAACTTTGAGTCAGAACAGACTCTGTTAATGCACACCTTGCAGACACTATGCACCCCTTGCACACAAAAAGTTCACGTTATCTCTTCTGAGCTTCTGTGTCGAAATAGACTCTGTCAATGCACACCTTGCAGACAATATGCACTCATTGCACATGCTCGTAGAAGAGAAGTGATTGAAACTTATCTAGCATCTCACAGATTCATACATTCAACCATGTAAATGCATTCATAACATAAGGACAAGTAATAATAGAGAATTGCAAATTAACAGAAAGTCTACCATTCATTCATTCATATAGACACAGTAACTACAACACCAAACATTTGGAAAAATKCTTCTCTGTTATATTCATTCAAATGACATATGTACATGGGGTCATACAATTCTCTTYAGCTAAATGGAAACAACTCTCCACAATTTTCAACAACAATAAACTTCAGCTACAATAATCCTCARCAACTCTCAATTAAAATTCAACAACCTCATTTGGGAAACCATACACTTCTTTATACAAGAGGGCTCATAGAGATTTTCCCTYCGACTACCTTAGTGATATCCTATCAAACTAAAATATTTCAACTACTAAGGATTTATTACAATAAATGTTTGAGACARACAGATAATAGCAAACACATCGAATGTGTACTGCAATTTACCACATTAAAATAAAATACATTCCCCATCGATCTCATGCGATCGTCCATATCTAAAACATTTAAGATGTTCTTAAATTTCAATCTTTTCAGAATATTTGTGTGATATGCCTTTCTTGAATTCAAAATCATCACTTCAAAATGTGCACTAGTGCGTTGAGATGTCTTCCACTCGTGCTTGATGACGATGCTCCTGCATCATATAACCACTTTATACACAAATATTAAGTTCTCCACTTCTAGTTGCAACTAATTTACTTTTAATTATTTTCTTATTGCAACAAATTAACCCATAATTAACTCCTAGTTTCACCCACTTGACTATTCAACTTCTTCTAGGAGCTTCTAGAATAATTTGACTTCTTTGACCTTCTAGATAACTCATGAGGGTTCTCCAACTTCACAAGGCCATAAATATCTAATTGTGAGGAGTTATATGGCATTCCACATATCACCGGAAATGGCATGACATGTACTATCTATATAGAATAGTCTTACCTGCAAATATACTAATGTTCATACCATTATACATCAAACAAACTTGAGTCCCTTAACCATACTGTTGGGGCTACCATAATTTTCTACCAGACGTGCTTCAAGTGTTGACATCAATGAAAACCAACCCAATTAATCAACACTTTAAAGAATCTCATGAAAACGAACATTAGCATGGCCTTCTCGCCACCAAACAACATGAAAAAATTCGAAGATCAGTAAAAGATCCTATTGACCTAAGATGGTAAAAAAGAGTTTACCAAATTTCATGCACTTGGGAAAACCCACATTGATGAAATGGGCAGTTCCATCCAAACAAGAATAAAATATCACACCACAAACATTTTGTGTGATGAGACTCAAAAATTGATATTGGTGGAACACTTGCACAATATAAGGATCCCATAAAAAAAAGATGAAAATCTTGGCAAAAGTCTATAATTTGTTGAAAAGAAGAACAAGAGAGGCAATATAGATTGTAAAAACCTATAATTGTCTAAACTAGGTGATGTTTTGACAATTAGTTGAACATGGTTTCCAAATCTCTTGAATTAATAATTAAATAGTGGATTGGGATTACTTGCACATGGATGTAGAAAGTTAGGCCACAAAATTGTGTTCATTGGCACACTAAAATTTAATTAAAAAGGTTGACCTATGATATATAATTGTTGGTTTATAAACACCGTTAGTGTACTTATGAATGAAATTGAGGGTGAATAATATCAACATCATTCTTGTCCTAATGATGATACTGAGAGGTGGCTTGAAACATCAACATTGAAAATTATAGATTGAAACTACTTCATTACATATGCTAGCTTCAAATCATTATGAATTCTGAACTAATACAATACAATAAGTTCACATTGATATCCTTTAGTATGACGTTGCTAGTTCCAAACATTATAAGGTTTTAAATTCCACTCATTCTATATGTTCATGGTCATAAGCATATACTCCATTAAGATTGAATAGTAAATATGTCTTAATCTAAGAACATTGTTATCCTTTAGTATGATGATGTTAGTTCCAACCATTCTAAGTTTCTCAATTCCACTCATTCTATACATTCATGGTCATAGGTATATACTCTCTTAAGGTTGAATATTAAAGATGTCTTAATTTGAGAAAAAAATTCAATTTTTTAAAAAGGGATTAAAACTTGCACCCTTACTTGAGGTTTCCTTAGGTCTACCATCATTTCACATGAGATTTTTCTTGACAAATTCTTCATTTAATTTCTTTCCTTGAGTTAGTTTTTAAGGGTCTAGATTTCTTTTGGTAAATTGTTTGCAAAATCCACATCTTCGGATAGGATATCATATGTCTAATGTAGTGTATGATATTCACACTTGGGTATCCACACATGCCTACAATTCAGAAGATCTATTGTGTGGTTCAATACCATGCTACAAATGCACTTGCGTCACACGATGATGATACCATAGCACTCAATAATTGTTCTAATGTGATGGAACTTATCCTATGCATGGAATTTCTTTAGAATATCCACTCCTTAGGTGCATTCTCTTCCCTCATTTTCTATCCCTTGGTCCCCAATGTGGCTCACTTTGACACTTGGGGTATTTCCTAACTTCATGGATCTAATTGGGGTACAAATCCCTAGTTGGGTCCTTGTTCACTTAGGATACCTCATTTTAGGTACATTGTACTCCAAATTCATTTGGAATTGATCCTGGTGGGATAGCTCAAGTGGTTGAAAGCTATAAATAGCACACATTGGAGTTCTCAAGATCAAGTTCCTAGGTTGGATGGATTTCCTTAAAGTGGGCCTCACTTGATGTCCCTATAGGGTTAGGTGCCAAAATTGTGTTGAGCTAGTTTACCATGGGTACCGTCCTTGGAATGAGGGGAAGTGCTTGTGGGTTTTCTTGGGGATATACAATCTAAGGAAAAATATCTTTGTACTTTATATTTATTAGTTCAACTTGAGTGAAGCCTCATTAACCTTACTCGAACTATTGGCAGAAATCGTACTACAAGTTCCTTGGTGGTGCCATGTTTATGATTTGCAACATGTGTAATAAAGAGCTATTTTTGGGCCTAACACCCATAAATAAATCTTATCAATCTCGCAACACTAAGTCAATAGGTGTGGTGCAAATGTTACATATGAATTGGATCCTATAATGACTAACCTAAATTACACCTATGCCTTTAGGTTCTTCCCTTGTGTGTTTATACCACATAGTTCCTCTTTGTAAATATTCTTTGAATCTCTTGGAATATTTTATATTTGAAAACCCTAAGTTGCAGGTACACACTTGGATTTGTGATTAAACTCCTTCCACCTCTCTCATTCCCATGGGATACTTGCATCCATCATCTCCAACAACTCTACATGGATCTCTTGTGACTAGTTTGGTTCCATCCTTACAAGCTTGTTGATTTACCCTAAGGCATATTCGTTATCTTAATTCCACTCATACCTTGGACATTTCAACCCTACGACCTTAATGGAGGTTCTATCATAGCTAGGGAAAGGGATGTATCATCCTCCCTAAGGGAGCATGGGTCCCTCTACTCTACATGATCATCGTTTTATATTTTATAGCAGTGGATTTAATGTTGATTGATTATATATAGACATATATATTTGTATTGGATATCGGGTCAAGTCTTGTCTTTCAGGAAATTGGATTTGCATGCGTAGCATCATGTTGTGGATCACTCTTGGAGACTTGTCACAAATCTTCTCCTTATCCCAATGAGATTCATCATCTCCAACAACAAATTTTGGGTGAGTGCTTTTGATTATTCTCTTTGCATTTCTAGCATTAGAGTTTCTATCTCATTAAAGGAATTGAGAATTAATTAACCCTAGATAGTTATCCCACTTTATTTATCTAATTTTCTAGTTAAAACTAATTAGAAACCTAAGTGAAGTAACCTAATAACCTAAAACCATAGGTTAACATAAGCAAGATCTTAAGATCCTAATTAACCTGGTATCCTTCCTCCTCTTGATGCTCACTTGTCTTACCATAGGGTTTCTTGGTTTAACCCTTCAATCAAGTGGAAAATACACTCTCCTCTTCCACCACTTTAGTAGTGTGTGTGTGTGTGGTATTTCTTCCTTACACTCACACCATGTGTGACAACATATCCATTTTTTTTATACAATTTTATGACTTTTCTTGAGAGTTCCCATCAACCCTTCCCTTTCTTGAGAAAAGGCTCTTTCCTCTTGCCCTATCTTTTACTGTCCTTTCCTTTCCTTTGGAATATGGAGCCATGTTTTTACCCCGTTTATATCTATTTGAGTTATCCATGGACCTGAACATATGGTCTCTTGAGATAGGAATATGGAGGTAAACAACCGAATACAAACATCCATGAAATGCCTCCCCTCTTTAAGAAACAAGAATACACTACAACATCTCTAGGAAACATGTTTTTGAGTAAAAGAAATCTCTCACTATAACCATGCACTCAAGATCATCCAACTCAAAGACAATATCACATACTCAAAAGAATAGTTTTCAAATGGTGTAAGTACCATAAGATACACTGTAATGAACCCCAGCTTTGTTGAGGCCCCTTACTCACGGAATACACATAAAAAATAAAATTTCCTCCTAACTAATCCTACAACTTACTAGCTACAATAATACACACAAAATTAACCATTTGGCTACCATTAATTAAATGCAGCTACAACATGATAAATAAACATGAATGCAACTAACAATTTCATCACAAAAACATATAAATTCACTCTCATGCACATAGTAAACGCACAATGGTTAAACTCATAAAGAAACTCAAAACACATATAAACACTTATGTTTATAAATTAGTTGTGCAACCAACTGCTTGGGATGGATGTTCCACCCAACCATAAACTTGTTGTTATAAATATCCACAGAACGTCACCCTTGAGTTGGGGATAGGATTCCACAAAACAGGTTGTCTCTCACGGTCCACTCACAACTCATATATCTCACAACCCATTGATATTGTCCTACAACTATCCCAATTCCACTAGATCTCTTCCTCTTGACCTGCCCAACCCCAGGGAATGTACCCCTTCACTGCTCTTAGTCCATCATGAGTCTCATTCGTTTGTCAGGGTCTCTTTGACACATGTAACTAGGAATTTCACTACTTGAAACTCAAGAGGAATCACTACCAAGAAAACTGCCAAGAAAACCACAACAATAACTTGTTTCTACAGTGAAAATCACACATAAGTTCACTCTTCAGGCCTGACAACCTAGATCTCCAGTCTTCAACTCTAGAATGCTCCAAAATTTTCCCTGCATTGTTGATCTATCTCCCAAGATCTTCTTCCATGTCCTCTTCTATAACATAAATAAATATATAATAATAATAGTAAATAATAAATACAAATAAATAATAAATGTAAGAGTCAACATGCACATGAGAATCAACCTTGGTAAATGTGAGAGTCAACATGCATGAGATAAAAGGAAATTCAAATGTGAAAAGGGGACATATTTTACTTGTTGACTTTGGGAGAACAAGAGGGGAGTTGGGTGCTAAGAAGAGAACCAACCATGTTGTGCTTGAGGACAACCATTATTGGGTTGTGTTTATGTTGAAATTGTGGCATGTGTGCCTATAAAAATGGTATGTGTTCCTGTGGTGCATTTTCCTGTTGAGGAAATGGATCAAGATCCTTGAGAAGGCTATTGTGATAAATCATGGAGAAAATAAGAGTTCTTAGAGTCCCCAGCAGTGATATTCTTATCAAATTGAATGCATTGGAGCCCTGGAGGGAATTGGGAAGGCCTGAGGGACTACGTAGTAGAGAGGGGGGATACCATTCCCTAGGTTGTGCAGGTTGGGGCGAAGCGATATGGTGGATTGGAACTGCTATTGGAGTAGAACCTGGGTTTTTGGGTTGCTAAATGTGGAGAATGGAAAACCAACAAGGCCATACCTCCTTGTGGACTCATAGCCTTATCTTGGGGGTGACTTGCTATTGAGAATTGGAACAACAAGCCTATGGTTGGGAGGAACGTCCTTCGTACACAACCAATTGGTTATTTTATAAACAAATAAGTTTTCTGTTATGTTTATTATGTTAATTTCGCTATGTAATGTTTCATATTAATGTTGTTGTGTTTTCTTGAATGGTTGCATTCGTGTTTTTAAATATGTTGTTAGTTTCATGAGAAAAATTATGGTCCTATTGCCCCTTGGTTTATTTTATATACATGTGGTGTTTTTAATTCCATTTTTAACAGGATGGGTATGTTACATGAAATCACATAAGACATTTTATTTTTAGACACATGACTAAGATAGATGGATTTATATTCACTTGACACAAGGCACATTCTTTCCACTTCCAAGAAACCCTTTCAGTTACCTCTTTATAACAAGGGTACATTGCATAGAAGTTAGTCCTTGTATTTTCTTTCTAGTTAAGTTTTTTTTATTATATATTTTATCTCTTTTATTGTCTTTATGCATCTAAAATTACTTATAGTCCATTAATCATTAATCATGCTCATTCCCTATATAGAATATAGGACATAAAAACAACAAAAAGAAGATGCATGGAAATACTTGTGTTTTGTATATTTCGTAACAATTTAAGTTATAATCAAAATAAAAAGAAACAAACAAAAATCCAATCCATGTTTCCATTCTAGGTAGTTAATGTATTGAATACAAATCACCTAGATTTCAAATGCTTCAATCTCTTCTTGACCTTGATGTTGGAAATCTAACTATATTTATTTCATTCATTTACTTTATATTTTGAGTATAGTTTGGCATGCACAAATATATATATATATATATATATTGGATTGAAACATCTACCATACCTCACCTTACAATGCCTGATACCGAGATTACATAGCTTCTTCAAGTGACATGTCAATTCAAATTCAAATGTTTTCTAGAATACAACTTTAAACATTCTTAGTTTTACCAAATGGTTTAAAAAAGGAAGCAATAAACTATTTGAAGTGAAATGGAGTTGGACTTACAATCCAACATATTACAAGGATAGTCAACACTAGATTGTTTAACATATTGCAATTTGGTTGAAAATGAACTACTTGAATCCTTGGTAGTTTTCTTTTGATCATCCTATATAAGATCTGCAAAGTGGTGTCCAAAATTACAACCCAATTACATGCAATAATTATGATGTTAACAATAGATCCATTGAGTAATAAATATAAGGATTACAAACGTTTTGAGCCAAGATAATGAATGCAAAAGAGAAACATGTGTTAGAAGTTAGGCATTTTTAGAAAACTACTTGGAAAACACATAGCTTTATGGGTAAATGACTAATAATTTGATAAGTTACTTGTTAATCAAACCCAACCTCTCTAATGTTGCTACATAATTTTGATCTATGGAACAAATCTATAAAAAAATGCACTTCATGTGTATATTATTTCTATTGTAAATATGCGCTAGTCATCTCATTGCATTCAAAACATAGAAACACCATATTTAGGATTATCTAGAAATCTATTTAACTACGTTTTTTGAATCTCGAGACAACATATGTGTCATCAATTGATATTTTTTAATGCTCAGTGTGCTAGCTAAAACACTTGCATTTCAATTCCCAAAAAGTTAACTACTAGCCATGGAAATTAATTCAATAACATCTCATAGTAGAGCATAATGAATGTAGATTGTACCCCAAAGTAATACCATACACATAGAGTGTCAGAAGTTACTTCTTACATAGAAATCTTGATTTTCTAAGAAATAATAATACTTGGAACAAATTTGCTATAATTATAACATGTAATTATGTAGTATAATTGTGGTAGTGAATTCTACATCAGAAATAATACTAGCATATTATAACACAAACAAAATAGGCACATTCTACACCATAGTCATCAAACAATTCTAAAATGTTATGCAACGAGTCTCATATTTGCAAACAAGCAATTTTAATCCACCAAAAATGAAGAAACTCTAACTTGGTTAACTAAAAAAATGCAAACCGTGAAATAATATACGATAGAGTACAAACACCACGGATGGCTTAGTGTGCTATTGGTAGCTCTAATCCACTTTCGTTTGGCATATGCTAGCCTATTCAAATTTAATACGTAACCTACCTTGTTCCTTTTTTTAGTACCTACCATAGTTATGGGAGTAGGATAGGGGGCGAAAGTTCATGCCAGATCGTAGATCGTAGGTAGCTCTAGGCTTCAATCTTAGGGAAGAGGTACCATTCCATGAACCATTCAAAGAAGAAAAAAGAGAGGGTTGGTAACTCTATTGTGTTGACATTGGGAAATATCGCTTTCTATAAATCATCCATTAGAATCAACCTATTGTAATTACATTTCTAATTGGATCATAGAACTCATGTTAGATTAAAAAAATGGGTGTAGTCTACTTTACATAACTCAACAAAAGTGGATGGTATAAAACCAATATTTACACCATTAGGTGTTGGAATTGTGGGATCAACCTATTAAGCCCTAATATTGGCTCATTACCCCTTAATTGGGGCATATTATATTAGTAATATTATTTTATTTATGTTGGCTTTAGGCCATTAGTTGTAATTATACCTCCTAGTCTCCTATATATACCAAGGAGACATTTTCATTTGGAATCATATTGTACTTGAACATTTAAAAGGAGGTTTCCCCCTTGAAGAGGCTTATTATCTGAAATTATCTCTTTTTCAAGGCGTTGAGTACTTTTTCTGAGGTTTATCTATGCTATATTGATATTTGGTTCTTAACATATGGAATCAGAGCTCAAGGTCTTGGGGTTTCGTTGCTACATCTGAGACACCTTGGAATTTTCACTATAACATTTTTTCTACAATGTTTCAGAAGGAACGTCTTGGAGGGTATTTAGTATATGGATCAAGGTACCTTGGGTTCAAAATTTAGTTTCTGAGGCCTTATATTTTCATAGATATAACCTGTACAAGATAGGGTTATGGAATCATCTTGAACTGAGTCATTGCGGAATTTTCTCTATAAAAAATGTTATGTAACATTTCAGACCCTGAAATATGGAGTCTATTTACAGAAATAAGTAAGGTATATGTGGTAAAAATTTCAGCTTCTGGGTCATCTTAAATTTGTAGATACACCCTGTGTAAGATAGGGTATATGACTAGTCCTATTGACTAGCCTCAAGAAGGTGTTCCAGGTAAAACAATCATAACTTATTCCTAGAGTATCTAAATTGAGTGGGACTGGTTTCATTGGATCGTGGACAGTCTGTAGTATTTCTGGTGTGAGTTTCAAAATTTTATATCAATTATTTTGTGAGGGGCATGCTATACAAGTTAGATCTCCTGGAAAGGCCAAAAATCGGCAAGTTGTGGGGAAGTTACCATAAATTATGCTTGGCACATCCAATTTTGATCAGACCTGTGGCATTGTAGAGAAGAAATATCAGAGAACTACATAAAA
>SNQJ01S0085271.1:62921-79745 GCA_010110895.2 Picea sitchensis | reverse complement strand
TTTTCTTGGTCAAATTATTTTGTCTTCTATGTATTTCTTTTTTTCTTTTTATAAAAGATATGAGTAGCATTCATGAGTGTATGTATATGTATTTGTTTTTCTTAATGAAATTATCTTTTCTTTTATATATATATATATATATATAATAAAAGATATGAGTAGCATCCATGAATGCATGTGCATGGAGAGCATTATTTTTCAATTATTTGTTAGATCTTCAAAATTGATTTAAAAATAATGAAAAAACAAAATTTAACATTGGTTAAAAATTAGGTGCACTTAATACTTTAACATAGGGTATTAACACATGTTCTTGGACTTGGTTCTTGAATAAAAAAAATAAAATTAATTGATTCAAAGTATGACACGATGCACTCAAACTTTGCTACACCATGTAATCACTTCATTGGCATTCTCCATAACCATGCTCAAACCCAACTCCCTCCTTCTACTGGTTGGTTGAGAAGGTCTATCTAGTTCATTCATGGTGGTGGCAGCTATTAATGCTCCACTGATACCTATCAATGCCCCACTGAGTTGTTTTTTACTCTTTCCATAATGGTTGTATCCACTCCTATCCATGGTGGTTATTTTCAATTTAACTAGAAGCAAGGGAACAACAACATATCATAGTTTCTCAATTTTCTATGATCCCATTTACAAACCATTGACTTGGACAAACATAGGATATCGAAAATTGTTTCCCATAGAGGAACATCTTCTAGACAATACATATGGCTTCTTTGACTATTGTCTCCTCTATCTATCTTATCTGGTGGAGTAGAAAACACTATTCATGATAATTTTGTATAGCATGGCAGGACTAAAAACTTACTCTATGAATATAGGATTTAGGAATGAGAGAATGAAAGACATCCAAATGAGAACTCATTTGCTTCCTGTTGTTTCGCTCGACTGCAATATGGTTCATCCTTTGGTTGTGTACTTCTTCACTATTCTTGAAAACCATCAATAGGAACTTTAGTGAAAATTACATTTTGTTTATCCTCCTATGCAGTGTCCCTTATTCCACCTTTGACTGTGTCCAAGTGAAAACAAACAACATCAAAAGTATTGATATTGCCTCTAGTTTTTCAGTCAAAGAGAGCGATTACACAACTCTCCATAGGATTGAATCCCTAGACTAGTTGCTTGAATCAAGCATTTTCAAAAAATTCCTCCATGAAACCATGGGATGATCATGTCGAGGTTGGACTAATCAGGGAAGCTCATACTCTAATTAAATTTAGATGGGACTTATTTTGTATTTAACTGAACTTCAAACATCCACCTTAGTTTTCTTTAACTAGTAAGGAACGTGCTTTAAGGGCCTCTTCCATAACTTCACCTTCCAAATTGGTTGTAGGAATAATATATGGAATATTAAGAACAATTTAACTATGGTGAATACCCTCAATGAATAATTCATCAACTTGCCCATGGAATACAAATCTAGTTGGTCTCACAGTTGTGCATGCTCACTTAACAATTCAAATAAAAAGTCTTGAGCTACCCCGGTGAGCGTGTTTGTTGGTAGGGTGTATAGATATGATGCAAATCATCCATTAACAATTCCACTATGGTGAACACCCTCAATGAATACATCATCAACTAGCCCATGGCATAAAAATCTAGATGGTCTCACAATTGTGCATGATCAACTAACAATTCAAATGAAAACACTTGAGCTACCCCAGTGATGGTGTTTGTTGGTAAGGTGAATAAATATGATGCAAATCATCCATTAGGGGTTTGAGATGAGAATCAATATATTAATAAGAACTTGGGATTCCATTCAATAATAGGAAATCCACTTGTTAGGGGATCATAATTGATATTGTTTATCAATTGTCTGGCATATAAATAATAAATATAAATTAGATTGATTAGGAAATGGTTGTTCTAGGGATGGTAATCAATGAGAAAATCGTGTGGGGAAAGAGCCAGGGTTTGAAAATTGTAGTTTCCCTTGATGCCCTATATGTTCAATGATTTCCCATAATGTAATGATTCTAATCTTTGGTCTACCTAGAATGTTGTTGAGTTTGTTGCCTCCATAGGTCATCAATGCATGACAAATGTGCAACATTTTGTCCATGGGTTATCCATGAATTCACACATGTGTGATATTTGGAAAATAGATTATGAAAACTTACTTGATGTGTTGAATGCATGCATGGGCCCAATATTAAGCGATCTATGCAAACCTACATCTACATGTTGAATGAAAACCTACATTATTGGGTTGAATTCCAATCGAACGATAATGTCATGTTAAACACATGTGTATAATGAAACACCAATATTTGTTACATATGTAAAATATATAGGGCGATCAAGCAAATGATTGGGGTTAGTCCCCTCAAAACTAGATTTCTTTATGCTTTAGCCATTTCTAGGCCCTTCGCTAAATTTAGGTTAAGTCTCGGTGCAATAAGCATTAGAAACTGTATTCCCTTCTAAACATTAACATATTGCTAAGTCTATAAAATAAAGACTAACACAAGTGTGAAGGCAACACCCATTTTGATTAAATTTCTTTGCATAACTCATTTTAGGTTTCCATCTCTTCTATCTATTCCTACCACTAGTTCACTATGATTTATTAGGTTTAGGCCTTTCTTTGCTAATATATAATCTATTTTCCCCTTTGTGGACACCATATTGTTAAAGGCAAGTCCCCTTACAATTGACATTAGGTACTTTGTATGAGACCTTTGCTAACCAGTCATACGAACACCCATCCTTTGAATAGTTATGATGCTAATGCTATATATGAGGAATTGTGATTTCCACTTATGATTCTAATGGAAGGAGTGTTGTTCTATTCATGGAAGTACATAGAAACGGAAAAAAAAGTAGGTCATGGAAGTAGGTCGAAATTGTCCTCAAAATAGGAGATGTTATACTAACCATTGCTTAAGGAAGCGTGATGCTACTATTCGAGATGTAACTATTTTGTCCCTTGAAACATTAGTAGGGGTTCAAGACAACATGAAACCTATTTAGGTTGATCCCACAATTCCAACACCTAATGGTGTAAAAATTGATTTAATACCATCAAATGTTGTTGAGTTATGTAAAGTAGATTATGGCTTTGTTTTGATCTAACATGAGTTCTATGATCCAATTACAAATGCAATTATAATAGGTTGAGTTTAATGGATGATTTACAAAAAGGGATAGTTCCCCATGTGGAAACAATACATTTCCCATCACTCTCTTTTTTATTCTTTGAATGGTTAATGGAATGGTACCTCTTCCCTAGGATTGAAGCCTAGAGCTACTTATGAACGAGAATGAACTTTCACCCCCTATATTACTCCCATAACTATGGCATGTACCAAAATGTCATGTCCACATTTTTAGTTCCCCGGTTTTGTAATAGAAGGGACTCTCGTGGCTTGTCAGTGGAGAAACATGAGTGAAAAGGGGGTAATTCAATGTCACTTAGTTAGGAGATATTATATTATTAAAGTGACATTAGGTAAAGTAAAGTGACTTTAGATTAGTAAGCTACTTAATTATTATTGAAGTGACTTTTAATCCTAAAATGAAAATTGGAGGGAAAATAAGGGTTATATTTGATTTAGGCAAAAAGGGGAAAATTCTAGAAGTTGCATTTGATACAATCAAAAAGGGGAAAGATACAGAAGGATTGATGTAGTCCAAAAGGGGAAGTTCTAGAATTCATGGAGGAAGGATATAGAAGGGGTTGGAAAAGTATAAAATAAGGGTAACCCTTCACTTCTCATTATTATGATTTGATATCTTACTTAGTGCTCTTTGTAGATAGGGTTTTCATTGGGGTTTTGGGAAAAGCCCTCCCATTGCAGGTTTAGTTTCAGTGGTGCAATATCCACCCTAGCTAGACAAATGAGGATTCATTTGGAGTCCTCCCTTAAGTTAAATCAAGTATGTGACCCTCCACTTGGAAGGAGAATCTCACGAGTGATGGTACCATGGGATGCTGACATTAGGGTATGCCAACATCACTTCATATGTGGAATTCACTTAGAAATTTATGGACAAGTTTGACTAGAAGAACCATGAGATACATTTCAGGGAGTTGGCACAATTGAAACAGACAGACACACTAGAAGCATACATCACATATTTTCAAAGGATGGAAGTTATGGTGACATGTATCTCTTAATAGAGGTTGGTGATCTTATTCACAGAGGGTCTAGTTGAACCCATGAGAGGATGGGGGAAATCCTTTTAGGCCAACCACACTGCATGAAGCCATCATGAGATGCTAGGACATGAAGGACATAATCAACAAGAAGGTACTCGCAAAATCCTTCATCCCTCAAGGAGGTAAGGAGACAAGGCCCCCACAGAAATCATGGACTGGAAAGGACAGAACAAATGGGGAGACTGGGAGAGAAATAAGGATGAGGAAACTTTTCTTTAGTTGCAAAGATATATGGGAACCATGTCATATATGTATGGGAAAAGGTAAGGTCCATTACATCGAGGTAGTTTCCGACGACAAGGATGATGGGGAAGAAGAAGGTATTTGATAGGACAATGGTGAGTCATCACATACCATAGAAAGGGAACCATTGGAAGATATCCCCAAGGGAGTAACCATTGATACAATTTCAAGGGTCCCTAAATGTTATACCTTCAAGATCAGAGTTATTGTGCAAGGGCATATGGTTACGACATTAGTGGAAGGTTGGGCCACCCACAACTTCATTGATGTTTCACTTGTCACCAGAAGAAATATCCCTACAGAAGATTTCAAAGGATTCAATGTAGTAGTAGTAGATGGGTACAACATGATGTGTAATCAGAGGAGCAGGGGACTGGAAGTAACCTTGGGAAACTACATGTTGACTGACGACTTTTACGTCGTAGATTTAGCGGATACCCATGTGGTGCTAGGAGTTCAATGGATATGCTCCTTAGGATATATCTGTATGAATTATAAGGACATGAAGATGGAGTTCTAGGACAAGGACATGCAACGAGTTGTCCTGAGAGGAATGTCGATAGGTGCCCCCAGGATCGTGTCTAACTAGGGCATGGAGGCCCTTTTCAGACATGAGGATGTGGATTGTGTGTGTAGAAGAGTGTCTGATCACTATGGAGAAGCCATCACATGGACGCCAACATTACCTTGTGGAGATCCAGATATTGCTTGGAAAGCATGAGAGAGTGTTTGAACCATTACCAATAGGGAGACTACCTACCAGAGGATTTGAGCATGTCATTGAGATGGAAGAGGGATTGAATCCCATCATCACCACTCCCTACAGGAATCCCAAGAGATTCAAGGATGAAATAGAGAAGGCCATAAAGGAGTTGCTAGAGATGGGACACATCCGACCTAGTTCTAGTCCTTTTGTTTTGTTAGTTGTACTAGTGAAGATGAAATATGGTACTATGAGGATGTGCATATAATACAATGATCTAAACAAGAAGACCATAAAAAACAGATACCCAATACTCCAGATTGATGAGTTGATCGATGAGCTGCATGGGGCAGTGTACTTCTCAAAGGTTGACCTGCGATCAGGATACCACCAGATTCGAGTCAGGGAGGAGGATATCCATAAAAAATCATTCAGGTGTCACTATGGGAACTACGAGTTCCTGGTCATGCCCTTCGGATTGAATAACACACCCGCTATCTTTCATTCATGCATGAACCATATATTCAATGAACAATTGAGAAAATTTCTATTGGTATTCTTTGATGATCTTCTCATCTACAACAAGACATGGGAGGAACACCTAAAGCATGTGGATGAGATTCTCACCATTATGGAAGAGCAATCATTTTTTTCCAAGGAGGAAAAGTGTGATTTCGGTTTGACAGAGATCCTCTATCTAGGACACGTGATCAGTGTTGAGGGAGTAAAGGTGCATCAGGAGAAGATTCAAACCATCCTATACTGGCCCACCCCCAGGACACTCACATATCTACGAGTATTCTTCAGTATATGTAGCTATTACAGGCACTTTGTGAAATGATTCTCACAATTGGCAGCGTTGTTAACGGAACTCACCAAGAAGGGGGAATTCCGATGGTCAGAGGATGCATAAGTGGCTTAATAACCAGTCGATCAGATCCCCCCAGAGAGGTAATATTCCATAAAGGTTGTGTGTTTTCCAACCCCTACCTAACCCAGGGTACAAGCAGAATAACCCCTGCAAGTAACCTATGAGATACCTAAGTCAAGCAACTAATAAACCACTGTATAACCGATGCACATGCGAGCAGTCGTAAGTCTGGATCATCGTATGGGCAGGGCAACAAAGCCCGAAACCTTGAAAGAACCGCCTCTCACAGAGGTATGGGTACTAGAAAGATCCCCAAATACGAATAAATCCACAAAAATATCTCTGGCGCTAGGAGAGTATCCGGGGGTTATCCCTTCAGCTAACTTCACACGACCTCGTGATTAACTCTGGTGTGAGAAGAGCCTCCTGACCTTACAAATTATACAATGGACTTCTCAACTCCCTGTCTCAGACACATATGTTGATTTAATTTCCTTGGAGAAGTTTACTCACAAAATCCTATTCCAAGGCACTAAATCCTAGACTAGTTTGTGCACCCTAAAAAATAAAATCGTGACTAATCAATTTTTATTTAAAGCGTAAATTTTATTGGTCCTGGTTACTCAAAAAGGTATGGAAGTGAAACTCATGATGTTATGACTCTGCAAAAAAAAAAAATATGAATATAATGCAAAGTCTAACTTTAACTTTTTCAATGAATGATATTCTAATAAAAATGATGCAATTTTCAATTTCAACTCTGCAATTCAGAAGTAATATTCAATCTTTCACTAAATGCACTAAGATAATGATAAAGATTCAAAAGAAAAAAATGCCAAGCAATGTAAAATGCCTATTTTTGTCTATTTCCAATATACTAAAAAGAAAATGCATGGACTGATAAGCAACCTGATATATAAATTCTACTATGTATAAACGAAATAACTCAAGTAGAATACCAAGCAGCCAAGCAAACAATCCAAAGCTCAAGGGCA
This sequence comes from Picea sitchensis, assembly GCA_010110895.2. Classification (NCBI taxonomy): domain Eukaryota; kingdom Viridiplantae; phylum Streptophyta; class Pinopsida; order Pinales; family Pinaceae; genus Picea; species Picea sitchensis. Next base: position 72,735 of record SNQJ01S0085271.1, on the reverse strand, counting down.
AATAAAAAATGAAAAACAATGAAAAATAATCCACCCAAAAAATTCAACTCCAAACAGGTTTCCTGTCATCCAAGAGAAGCTTAACAGGCTCTACAGAGACCTAAGAAGGTTTAACAATCATCAAATCCCACCCAAAAATCACCAAACCAAGAAAACAAGCAAGGAAATAAGGTGTACGTGATTGTTCAGGGAAGCAATGCGTATATACGCATCTTGCAGTGAGGCAGAATGCGTGTGTACGTGACTGTCAAGGAAATAGGGTGCATACAGGATTTAAAACAAGGCCAGGCAAGGGAAAAAGGATGAAAACTCAGACCCAGAGTGAACAAAATCTGTCAAGCAGTGATACGACAAGAAACAAAAAGGGAAAAAGAGCAATGGAAGGAGAAAAAGTACTTCAACCCTTAGAAAAAAAATCTCTCCCCAGTGGAGACGCCAATTCTGTTACGAGGGAAAAACTCTATATGGCCAGGGTAAACCACAACATACAGGTATGACTGCAGACATCAACTCAATTCCAATGTATGTTATATAAACTAATGTGCAAGATAAGAAAGAGGCCTACTTCGATCCAATGTTTGATGATGTTCCACCATTGAGCACTTCGACCCAAAGCTTTATACCTGCAACAAGTTCTCAACAAACAAGCAGGGCAAGTATATAGTGATAATATAAAGGGGTTAGCACATTAGATATCATAATCCATTAATAAATATTACAAACATGCCCATGGATAATAATCATATATTTGCACGATACCAATTGGACGGGAAAGGAGTATTTCTATTAATAAATGATCAACATAAGCGAAAACATTACATACTTCTGTGTCGGCACGGTTCGAAACCAAGAAACCAAGTTCCTTCCAACTGGGCCTCCACCACTTCAATCCTCCACCAAAGGCAAACTCATAGAAGGGAGACAATAAGGTTCTCTCAACAATAGGGAAAGAGCTTGGGGGTTGAACACTGTGTTCAGACTTGAGGAACAAAGGGATGCAGACTCAAGATGAAGTAATTTCTCTAGAGTAACTTTGCTCTTAAAGTTGAATGCTTTCTCCTCTTTTCCATAGCTCAAAATTGTGCTTTTATAGCCTTCAAAATGCAACTGAAGGGCCAAGTCGGAATGTTTCCAGTATATGGAAAGCCAAGGATCAGAGGTCTCCTGTAGTGACATGGAAACCCAACTTCATTTTTTTATTTTTTGGCACAAATCCCGATGTACGCAGGCTGTAGTGGAGCAACCTGCATATACGCATGTTGTGTAGTAGATAGGGCGCATATATGTGGAAAAATATTTATTTTTAGCTCTGGATTCATAAAAAAAGGATGACAAGTCTGCATAGGGAAATGGAAAAAGGCCCTCTATGCAAGATTGCAATGGTGAGGCAAATATTTCTATAACACTTTGACACTTGGAGTATTTCCTAACTTCATGGATCTAATTGGGGTACAAATCCCTAGTTGGGTCCTTGGTCACTTAGGATACCTCATTTCAGGTGCATTGTACTCCAAATTAATTTGGACTTGATCCCGGTGGGCTAACTTGAGTGGTTGAGAGTTATAAATAGCACACATTGGAGGTCTCAAGGTCAAGTTCCTAGGCTGGATGGATTTCCTTAAAGTAGGCCTCACTCGATGTCATTGTAGGTTTAGGTGCCAAAATTGTGTTGAGCTATTTTACCATGAGTACCGTCCTTGGAATGAGGGGAAGTGCTTGTGGGTTTTCTTGGGGATCTACAATCAAAGGGAAAAATGTATTTGTACTTTATATTTATGAGGTCAACTTGAGTGAAGCCTCATTAACCTTACCCGAACTATTGGCAGAAATCCTACTACAGGTTCCCTGGTGGTGCCATGTTTATGATTTGCAACATGTGTAATAAAGAGCTATTTTGGGGCCTAACACCCATAAAAAAATCTTACCAAGCTCGCAACACTAAGTCAATAGGTGTGTTACAAATTTTATGTATGAATTTGATCCTATAATGACTAACCTAAAGTACACCTATGCCTTTAGGTTCTTCCCTTGTGTGTTTATACCACATAGTTCCTCTTTGGAAATATTCTTTGAATCTCTTGGAATATTTTATATTTGAAAACCCTAACTTACATGTACACACTTTGATTTGTGATTAAACTCCTTCCACCTCCCTCATTCCCATGGGATACTTGCATCCATCATCTACAACAACTCTACATGGATCTCTTGTGACTAGCTTGGTTCAATCCTTGTAAGCTTGTTGATTTACCCTAAGGCATATTCATTGGCTTAATTCCACTCATACCTTGGACATTTCAACCTTACAACCTCAATGGAAGTTCTATCATAGCTAGGGAAAGGGATGTATCATCCTCCCTAAGGGAACATGTGTCTCTCTACTCTTCATGATCATTGTTTTATATTTTATAGTAGTGGATTTAATGTTGATTGATTATATATAGACATATATATTTGTATTGGATACCGGATCAAGTCTTGTCTTGCAGGAAATTGGAGTTGCATGCGTAGAATCATGTTGTGGATCACTCTTGGAGACTTGTCACAAATATTCTCCTTATCCCAATGAGATTCATCATCGCCAACAACAAATTTTGGGTGAGTGCTTTTGATTATTCTCTTTGCATTTCTAGCATTAGGGTTTCTATGTCATTAAAGGAATTGACAATTAATTAACCCTAGTTAGTTATCCCACTTTATTTATCTAATTTTCTAGTTAAAATGAATTAGAAACCTAAGTGAAGTACCCTAATAACCTAAAATAATAGGTTAACATAAGAAAGATCTTAATATCCTAATTAACATGGTATCCTTCCTCCTCTCGATGCTCACTTATCTTACCATAGGGTTTCTTGGTTTAACCCTTCAATCAAGTGGAAAATCCACTCTCCTCTTCCCCCACTTTAGTAGTGTGTGTGTGTGTTTGGTATTTCGTCCTTACACTTGCACCATGTGTGACAACATATCCATTTTTTTTTATATAGTTTGATGACTTTTCTTGAGAGTTCCCATCAACCCTTCCCGTTCTTGATAAAAGGCTCTTTACTCTTGCCCTATCTTTTATTGTCCTTTCCTTTCCTTTCCTTTGGACTATGGAGCCATGTTTTTATTGTCCTTTCCTTTGCTTTGGACTATGGAGCCATGTTTTTACCCCTTTTATATCTATTTGTGCTATCCATGGACCTCAACATATGGTCTCTTGAGATAAGAATATGGAGGTAAACAACCTAATACAAACATCCATGAAATTCATCCCCTCTTTAAGAAACAAGAATACACTACAACATCTCTAGGACACATGTTTCCCTAGAGTAAAAGGAATCTCTCACTATAACCATACACACAAGATCATCCAACTCAAAGACAAGATCACATACTCAACATAATATTTTTCAAATGGTGTAAGTACCATAAGATACCCTGTAATGAATCCCAGCTATGTTGAGGCCCCTTATTCACGTAATACACATAAAAATTAAAATTTCCTCCTAACTAATCCTACAACTTACTAGCTACAAGAATACACATAGAATTAACCATTCAACTACCATTAATTAAATGCATATACAACATGAAAAATAAACATGAATGCAACTAACAATTTCATCACAACAACATATAAATTCACTCTCATGCACATAGTAAACACACAATGGTTAAACTCATAAAATAACTCAAAACACAGATAAACACTTATCTTTATAAACTAGTTGTGCAACCAAATGCTTGGGATGGACGTTCCACGCAACCATATACTTCTTGTTATAAATATCCACAGAACGCCACCCTTGAGTTGGGGCTAGGATTCCATAAAATAGGTTGTCTCTCACAGTCCACTCACAACTCAAATATCCCACAACCCACTGATATTGTCCTACAATTATCTCGATTTCCACTACCTCTCTTCCTCTTGACCTGCCCAACCCCAGGGAATGTACCCATTCACTACTCTTAGTCCATCATGAGTCCCATTCGTTTATCAGGGTCTCTTTGACACATGTAACTAGGAATTTCACTACTCGAAACTCAAGAGGAATCACTACCAATAAAACTACCAAGAAAACCACAACAATAACTTGTTTCTAAAGTGAAACTCACACAAAAGTTCACTCTTCAGGCCTGAGAACCTATATCTCTAGTCTTCAGCTCTAGAATAGTCCAAAATTTTCCCTCCATTGTTGATCTAGCTCCCAAGATCTTCTTCCATGTCCTCTTCTATAACATAAATAAATATATAATAATAATACTAAATAATAAATGTGAGAGTCAACATGCATGAGAGTCGACCTTGGTAAATGTGAGATTCAACATGCATGGGATAAAAGGAAATTCAAATGTGAAAAGGGGAAATATTTTACTTGTTGATTTTGGGAGAACAAGAGGGGAGTTGGGTGCTAAGAAGAGCACCAACCATGTTGTGCTTGAGGACAACCATTATTGGGTTGTGTTTATGTTGAAATTGTGGCTTGTGTGCCTATAAAAATGGGATGTGTTTCTGTGGTGCATTTTTCTATTGAGGAAATTGATCAAGATCCTTGAGAAGGATATTGTGAGAAATCCTAGAGAAAATAAGAGTTCTTAGATTCCACATTTGTGATATTCTTATCCAACTGAATGCATTGGAGCCCTAGAGGGAAGTGGGAAGGCCCGAGGGATTGCGTAGCAGAGAAGGGGGATACCATTCTCTGGCTTGTGCAGGTTGGGGGGAAGAGAGATGGTGGATTGGAACTGATATTGGAGTAGAACCTGGGTTTTTGGGTTGCTAAATGTGGAGAGCGGAAAACCAACAGGGCCATATCTCCTTGTGGACTCATAGCCTTGCCTTGGGGGTGACTTGCTATTGAGAATTGGAACAAGAAACCTATGGTTGGGAGGAACGTCCTTTGTACACAACAAATTGGTTATTTTATAAACAAATAAATTTTCTATTATGTTTATTATGTTAATTCTGCTACGTAATGTTTTATATTAATGTTGTTGTGTTTTCTTGAATGGTTACATTCATGTTTTTAAATATGTTGTTAGTTTCATGAGAAAAATTATGGGCCTACTGCCCCTTGGTTTATTTTATATGCATGGGGTGTTTTTAATTCCATTTTTAGCAAGATGGGTATGTTACATGAAATCATATGAGACATTTTATTTTTAGACACATGAATAAGCTAGATGGATTTATATTCACTTGACACAAGGCACATTCTTTCCACTTTCAAGAAACCCTTTCACTTACCTCTTTATAGCAAGGGTACGTTGCATAGCAGTTAGTCCTTGTCTTTTCTTTCTAGTTAAGTTTTTTTATATATATTTTATCTCTTTTATTGTCTTTATGCATCTAAAATTCCTTATAGTCCATTAATAATTAATGATGCTCATTCTCTATATAGAATATAGGGCATAAAAAAAAAAAAAAAAAAGATGCATGGAAATACTTGTATTTTGTATATTTCGTAATAATTTAAGTTATAATCAAAATGAAAAGAAATAAAAAAAAAATCCAATCCATGTTTCCATTCTAGGTAGTTAATGTATTGAATACAAATCACCTGGATTTCAAATGCTTGAATCTCTTATTGATCTCGATGTTGGAAATCTAACTATATTTATTTCATTCATTTACTTTATATTTTGAGTATAGTTTGGCATGCACAAGTCCATATATATTGTGAATTGAAACATATACCATACCTCACCTTACAATGCCTGATATCGAGATTAAATAGCTTCTTCAAGTGACATGTCAATTCAAGTTCAAATGTTTTCTAGACTACAACTTTAAACATTCTTGGTTTTACCAAATGGTTTAAAAAAGGAAGCAAGAAACTATTTGAAGTGAAATGGAGTTGGAATTACAATCCAACATATTACAAGGATAGTCAACGCTAGATTGTTTAACATATTGCAATTTGGTTGAAAATGAACTACTTGAATCCTTGGTAGTTTTGTTTTGATCATCCTATATAAGATCTACAAAGTGGTGTCCAAAATGGCAACCCAATTACATGCAACAATTATGATGTTAACAATAGATTTGTTTAGTAATAAATATAAGGATTACAAATGCTTTGAGCCAAGATAAGGAATACAAAGAGAAACATGTGTTAGAAGTTAGACACTTTTAGAAAACTACTTGGAAAACACATAGCTTTATGGGTAAATGACTAATAATGTGATAAGTGACTTGTTAATCAAACCCAACATCTCTAATGCCACTACATAATTATGATCTATGGAACAAATCTATAAAATAATGCACTTCATGTGTATATTATTTCTATTGTAAATATGCGCTAGTCATCTCATTGCATTCAAAACATAGAAACACCATATTTAGGATTATCTAGAAATCTATTTAACTATGATTTTTAAATCTCGAGACAACATATGTGTCATCAATTGATATTTTTGAATGCTCAGTGTGCTAGCTAAAACACATGCATTTCAATTCCCAAAAAGTTAACTACTAGCCATGGAAAGTAATTCAATAACATCTCATAGTAGAGCATAATGAATGTAGATTGTACCCCAAAGTAATACCATACATATAGAGTGTCAGAAATTACTTCTTACATAGAAATCTTGATTCACTAATAAATAATAATACTTGGAACAAAGTTGCTATAATTATAACATGTAATTATGTAGTATAATTGTGGTAGTGAATTCTACACTAGAAATAATACTAGCATATTATAACACAAACAAAATAGGCACATTCTGCACCATAGTCATCAAACACTTCTAAAATATTATGCAACAAGTCTCATATTTGCAAACAAACAATTTTAATCTACCAAAAATGAAGAAACTCTAACTTGGTTAGCTAAAAAAATGCAAACCATGAAATAATATACAATAGAGTACAAACACCACGGATGGCTTAGTTTTCTATTGGTAGCTCTAATCCACTTGCATTTGGCATATGCTAGCCTATTCAAATTTAATACACAACTTACCTTGTTCCTTTTTTTAGTACCTACCATAGTTATGGGAGTATGATAGGGGGCAAAAGTTCATGCCAGATAGTAGGTAGCTCTAGGTTTCAATCTTAGGGAAGAGGTACCATTCCATGAACCATTCAAAGAAGAGAAAAAAGAGTATTGGGAACTCTATTGTGTCGACATTGGGAACTATCACTTTCTGTAAATCATGCATTAAAATCAACCTATTGTAATTGCATTTCTAATTGGATCATAGAACTCATGTTAGATTAAAAAAATGGGTGTAGTCTACTTTACATAACTCAACAAAAGTGGATGGTATTTACCAATATTTACACCATTAGGTGTTGGAATTGTGGGATCAACCTAAATAGGTGTCCTATTGTCTTGAACCCCCACTAATGTTTCAAGGGACAAAATCTTGTCTTCTGGAATAATAACATCATGCTTCCTTAAGCAATGGTTGGTCTAGCATCTCCTATCTCGAGGCTAATTTCGACCTACTTCCATGACCTACTTATGTTTTCCATTTTTGTGTAATTCCATGAATAGAAGAACACTCCTTCCATTAGAATCATAAGTGGAAAGCATAATTCCTCATATATAGCATTAGCATCATAACTATTCAAAGGATGGGTGTTCATATGACTGGTTAGAAGAGGTCTTGTACAAATTACCTAATGTCGATTGCAAGGGGACTTTCCTTTAACTAGAAGGTGTCCACGAGGGGAAAAATCACTTATATATTAGCAAAAAAAGGTCTAAACCTAATAAATCAAAGTGAACTAATGGTAGGAATAGATAGAAGAGATGGAAACCTAAAATGAGTTATGTAAATAAATTGAATCGAATTGGGTGTTGCCTTCACATTTGCATTTTTCTTGATTTTATAGACTCAACAAGATGCTAATGTTTAGAAGGGAATATAGTTGCTAACTCTTAGTGCAACGAGCCTTAACCTAAATTTAGCAATGGCTAAAGCATAAAAAAATCTAGTTTTGAGGGGACTAACCCCAATCTAGTAATGCAGGCACCTCTTCAGTCGAGGGAGTTGAATTGTGGTGTTGACATTTTATAGTTACCAAAGTTCATAGGGCAGTTGAAGTACCTAGAAAAGATTGATCTGCTCAACTTTAAAGGAACAATGCCGGAAGAGTTCTTTCATCTCCGTTCATTGAAATACTTGAGACTCCAGGCATGAATGGAGTCGTCGCCAGACTCTTTGGGGAACTTCACAAAGCTCCAATATATTGAGTTGACTGGGTGCAAGAATTTGCAGACGCTGCGGACATCCTTTGGAAATTTAACAAACCTCCACTTAGAAATAATGGAGAAAGCACCAGTTATAAGCTTCAGTTGTGAGAGTCAGTTGTAGGTGTGTTAAGAGTCTAGTTGTCTTTGGTTTGCATGTAACCGACTCGGGAGAGTCTTTTCCTATATAAAGATGTAATCCGTCTTCATTGAATAATGAGAAGTGAGGGTAGCCTCACCGTGTTGTTTTGCTCGTATATTTTATCTCGATATCAGAGCCACGAGGAGAAGTGAGAAAATTCTTGAAGTTCGCAGGTCCCTCCTCTGGTAGGGTGCGGGGGCATACTACTCAGCCTTAACGCGCATAGAAAACGGAAAAATTCCCGCAGGCCAAGATAGCGTTACAGTGCGGAAATATTTGGGCATTCCCGCAGCCGGAGCACTCGAGAGCTGCGAACTCCCCGTAGTCCAATAAGTTGTGAGGTGCGAGCGCTGTGAACTCCCTGCAGTCCAATAAGTCGTGAGGTGCGAAAAGTATTTGTTGTTGGCGCAGGTTGTGTTAAAATCGAGAAGCTTTGATTTGCATGAGGTATAGCATGAGTTTTAAAGCAAATCGTGAGGCTGGTGCATGAGTTTGGGTGCAGCATGAGGTTGGAGCGTGGTGAGGTCGAGTTTAATTCATAACAAGTTGAGCTACCAATTGTGGGCATCTGCGTGGAGTTTGAATGTGTAAGGTTCTGGTGCATGCATGGATGCGTGAGTTTTCTTTAAGTGAATATTTGTTACATACGAGTGGATATATGTTAAAGTGGAGCATTTAAATACATACGAGTGGATATATGTTAAAGTGGAGCATTTAAAGTTTATTTATTTTTTTATTATTAAAAGTGAATGTATGTGGAGGATTGAAGTTTATTAAAGTAGACATTTTTGAAGTGGATATTTTTTTTAAATAAGAGAGGTGAAGTTTATTTTGGAGGTTATTATTTTAAAGTGAATTTTTAAAAGTTTTTTTTAAGGAGGGAGTTATAAGTTTTTTTTAAAAGTGGATATTTTGGATATTAAGGTGGATGCATGCATGATTTAAGTTGACAATAGAAATATAGTTGGATCAGTGGATTCGAAAGGCAGAGCGACGGACTGCTCAGCACTCGACAAAAAGTTGCATATCCTTGGTGATTTTCTTGCAGAGACTAAATTGCAGCGATGGTGAATCCGCTGGCAGAGACCTACCTCAACGAAGCCAACAAGTTAGATGGCTCGAACTTCATTAACTGGAAATTCAAGATGCAGACGCTCATGGAGGGCTATGGTGTCTGGAACATTGCGAATGGAACTGAACTGAAACCTGTTGCGGTTGCAGGTGCGACAGCAGCACAGATCCAAGACTGGGAGAAGCGCAAAAACAAGGCAAAGGTATTGTTGCGCATGTCAGTTAAAGATAGCATAATTCCACATATCAGAGACGCTACAACTTCTGCCGAAACATGGACAACTCTTAAAGCTTTGTATGAAACTAGCAACACAAATCGCATTTTGTTCCTGAAAACTAAATTGCTAGGCATTAAGATGGATGGAAATGAATCTGTTAGTTCATTTTTGGGTCGCATTAAAGAGGTGAAAGA
>SNQJ01S0085271.1:0-24016 GCA_010110895.2 Picea sitchensis | reverse complement strand
ACAAGAAATTTAGAAAATCATATTTGATGAGAAAAGCACGAGTCATAATGTCATCAAATGTACTAATGTTTTACATAAAGGTATTGTCTTAGGAGGAAAATGTATCAAATTTATATGATGAGCCATGAAAGAGACAAATTGAAGGCCAATCATGTATCATATAGGTTATGGCTCGAAATTTCAACAACATAATGGCAATTGTAATATTCTTATGTAATACCTCNAAAAGAAAAAATAATTTGACTAAGAAAAATAGTTACATACAAGAAATTTAGAAAATCATATTTGATGAGAAAAGCATGAGTCATAATGTCATCAAATGTACTAATGTTTTCCATAAAAGTATTGTCTTAGGAGGAAAATGTATCAAATTTATATGATGAGCCATGAAAGAGACAAATTGAAGGCCAATCATGTATCATATAGGTTATGGCTCGAAATTTCAACAACATAATGGCAATTGTAATATTCTTATGTAATACCTCCAAACAAAACATTTATATAGACATAACAAAACCATAAATCACTTATGGTTTCTAATTCGACTTGTTAAAAAATACTACTAATATTTTTTGGCATCCAATTCAAAATTTTATTCCATGAATTGAAATAAATGCCACAATGTGAGTAATATGCATCCCCACTCTCATGAGCTAGACTATTGTAAAGCACCAAGGAGTAACTACTAAGTGTATAATACACGTCTTAACAATAACTAATTAGATACACACATAGAAATTTGTGCTTCACATCAATATACCACATATTCTATGTCTTGAATAGATTCTTAAACAAATCAATATAGAAATATAATAAATTCTTAAAAAATAATTAAATAAGTTAATATAGAAATATAATAAATTATTAAGAAATAATTAAATATGATATGTTATATATGGTATTATTTTTTACCTTGCCAATTTTAATTGAGTCTATAGTTCTTCTTGTCCATGGACATAAAAACTATATTAAGTTGCATATCAACCTCATTGTGGTTGCAACAACCATATGCGACATTGTCTAAACTAGAATGTGTGAAATAATGTGAACTATCAAACATGGTAAATATTTGGAAATGCACGAAGGAATATTTTTAGAGACATTCTACTCTCCTATAGCTTGGGATGGATGTCACCTACCAACTTAGTCACATCACTAAAGTACTCAATTCAATAATATGATTCTCCTACAACTTGGGATGGATGTCACCTACCAATCTAATCACATCACTAAAGTACTCAATTCAATAACAAATCATATGGAATCTTAAGATTAACATACTACAAATAAGCCCCAAACTCTTAAAGAACCTTTCTATAAGTAATAATTGTTCAAATGCCTATCAACACATTTGCATATTAAAAATTAAATCAATGATATATTTATAATTGATATTATGGTCTCACCTGGTTGGTTTTCATGTGAATTTAAGTACTCAATTCAATAACAAATCATATGGAATCTTAAGATTAACATACTACAAATAAGCCCCAAACTCTTAAAGAACCTTTCTCTAAGTAATAATTGTTCAAATGCCTATCAACACATTTGCATGTTAAAAATTAAAGCAATGATATATTTATAATTGATATTATGGTCTCACCTTGTTGGTTTTCATGTCAATTTGTGAAGTGTGGGTGGAAAAACTTTTAATATTTTGAGAGACACTATTTTTTTAATCACATCAAGAATTAATTTTGTTCATTTCACTTGCACACATATGGAACAATTACTATTAGTTTTCTTATTTTTTACTAGAATTGGAAAGAATGTTTATTAAGGAGAAACCAAATTCAATTTGCTATTGGAAATAGAATTAGAAAGAATGTTTATTAAGGCGAAATCAAATTCAATTGGCTACTAGAAATAGATTATTGGTGAGTTGCTTGCACTCTATATATAATGATAATGTTAAATAAATATTTTGGATACTAAACCCATTTATTATGATGTAATATATTATAATTAAATATTTTTTCTAAAAATTATATGTTTGGTATTTTTTATTTATTTTTTAACTTTTAGGTATTTATTTCTTATTTCTTATTTTTTTTAGACATAATAATTACCTTCTGATTTGGGGGCCATCCCCACCATGAGCATCCATATTTTCAAATGCCACTTGCTCGTCATTTTTTTAATGGCAACGATCAAGGTACACAACCACTAGATTGGGTTTTTTTTGTGAATCGCCCATCGGTTTTCTTCTGTGAATCGATCAGTTTGAGAGAGTGTGATATTATTTAATGGAAACGATCAAGGTACACGACCATGTTTGGAGGAAAAGCATTGAGCAAGGCCCGTCTGTAAATAGAATAAATCGAAATGTATAAACCCTGTGTGGAATGAATCCCAAAGTTAACGCCTTTGTCCCGCACCTCTCCCCTTCAACACTTTAAGTCAAGCAAAGCATGCTTGTAGGTCCTGAAATTCATTGAGTTTACCATGCGACCGTGAGGGATTGTCGAAACATGGCCCTTTTCCAACCATAGATCTGGGTCGTTCTCTCCTTAAGCTGTAGATTTGAGCCATCCAATATTGGACATATGGCACAATACGGTCCCTAGATCTAAGTCGTCTAATGTACGATGTGCGACACCTATCTGGTTGTATATTTGAGACGTTTGATATACGACACATGGCCCTTTTCTGATAGTAGATCTGGATCAGTCGATCATCGACATGTAGCATTAATCGGACGACCCAAATCTAAAACTGAGCGCGCCACGTGTCAACAATCGAACGACCCACCTAGCATACTGTACGACAAAAATGGTACGTATTTACACCTTCTAGATCCGACGACTAGATTTTCATGCATCCTACGGCCTGACATGAGACATGTGGCACAAATACAACACGAGCTCCTTGAATATTGGAGACATGCGGAGACCCGAGAATCTTGAATCTTGATGATTTTTCTAATGTTTTATTTCCATTTAATCGATTGCGACCCAGGAATTGAAGAGAGCCTCTTTTTGGATTTGTCTTATGTTTCAACGGTGGAGCCTTCGTAAACATTTTAATTCATAGGGATTGCCTCTAAATTGCTTCTGAAATTTGACGGGAAAAAACGTGGAGAGGTCGAGGTTTTAGAGTACGTTTTCTACATAAAGTGATTTCCTCCGGAATTGCTTGCTCAGTTTCCATCTTAGCAGCGTGGAAATCAGAATCGCATGGGGTTAAATTGGAAATTAAATTTATGTTCTATTCTTCCAATCTATACTAGCTCTTTGATTACATATGCATTTTTTTAATTTTTCAGAGGTATCAATGGAAGATGTGGAAGGTGGGAGATTATCGATGAAGGTATTGCTGGAAGGAATGAAAGACATGAAAATGATAACCACTTTCCCCTCCCCCTCCATGTGAAAACAATAATCACAATCCCTGTTAACGCCCTAATGCGCAAGATATTTATCCCAGTTGTAAATGTCTCGTTTTCCTGGGGCTTCTTCTCATCTAAGTCTGGGTGTTATTGTAATTATTGGATTGTGCTCCAAGTAGTCGTCAACTCTTATTATAGGGCTCTACCTTTGGTTGTGGTTTTAGGATATCTGAGGGCTCTGACTTCGGTTGTGATTTCGGAATATCTTAGTTTGGCCTTCTCTATTAATTCGATGATTACCTCTTTAATTCAATTAGTGATATAGGACCTTCTCTATTAATTCGATGATTTCCCTCTTCTATATTCAAGTTGTTGTCTKTCTTCCTCTATTCCTTATGAACAACTATTTATGCATGAARAGTGCAATTGAATCCTAAATTTAATCTCTCAGATATAAAGATTGCAATTGATTCCTAAATTTAAGAGGTTATACATACTACATAGAAACTCAAACTCAACATATATTTCCATTATAAATGACATCCACTTATTAGAGGCATTTTTAGGTGCACTCCAATCCTTTTACTACAACATTGATGATGCAAAACTATAGAATGCATGCTTCATGCAAGGGTTATCATACATTACCTCCAAACAACAGGAATCAAGGTATATTGCAGTCGATCGAAACAATAGGAAGCAAATGAATTCTCATTTGGATGTCTTGCATTCTTTCATTCATAAATCCTATATTCATAGAGAAATTTTCTAGTCCTGCCTTGCTATACAAAATTATCATGAATAGTGTTTTCTACTCCACCAGATAATATAGATAAAGGAGATGATAGTCAAAGAATCCATTTGTAGTGTCTATAAGATTTTCCTCTATGGGAAACAATTTGTGACATCCTATGTTTGTCCAAGTTAACGGTTTATAAATGGGATCATAGAAAATTGAGAAACTATGATATGTTGTTGTTCCCTTGCTTCTAGTTGGACTTTGTATATTGCAGTCGAGCGAATCATAAGTGGAAATCACAATTCCTCATATATAACATTAGCATCATAACTATTCAAAGGATGCGTGTTCATATGACTGGTTAGCAAAGGTCTCGTACAAAGTACCTAATGTCGATTGTAAGGGGACTTTCCTTTAACTAGATGGTCTCCACCAAGGGAAAAACAACTTATATATTAGCACACTCTGCCAGGTTCTTGTTGGAATCAATTCCGTTTTAAAGGAATGTGGCCTCTCTCTTTCATTTCCCAAGGTATCATTCCAAATCCATGTCCCCTTTTGATTAGTTCGAACTTCTACATATACAAGCTCCGATTTGGGTTTGAGTTGGGGGATATATATGAACTATGAATGGAAAGAGATATACAACACTCCTTTCATTAGAATCATAAGTGGATATGCAACAATCCTTCCATTAGAATCAAAAGTGGAAAGCACAATTCCTCATATATAGCATTAGCATCATAACTATTCAAAGGATGGGTGTTCGTATGACTGGTTAGCAAAGGTCTCGTACAAAGTATCTAATGTCAATTGTAGGGGATTTTCCTTTAACTAATGGTGTCCACCAAGGGGAAAATAACTTATATATTAGCAAAGAAAGGCCTAAACCTAATAAATCATAGTGAACTAGTGGTAGGAATAGATAGAAGAGATGGAAACCTAAAATGAGTTATGTAAAGAAATTGAATCAAAATGGGTGTTGCCTTCGCATTTGTATCAGTCTTGATTTTATAGACTCAACAAGGTGCTAATGTTTAGAAGGGAAAACCGTTTCTAATGCTTATTGCATCAAGCCTTAACCTAAAGTTAGCGAAGGGCCCAGTAATGGCTAAAACATAAAGAAAGCTAGTTTTGAGGGGACTAAACCCAATCATTTGCTTGATCTCCCTATATATTTTCCATATGTAACAAATGTTAGTGCTAAATACACATGTGTTGTAAAGACCAGCTTTCAATTAACGTTTAAATTTCTACCAAATTACTGTAATTTCTATAAGCTTTATAAAGAAGTAAAATTTTCAAAATTTTCAAAATTATCTCGCAAGTAAAATTTGGCAATAAGTAATAAATCTAAGTAAACAATCCATAAATTTGAATTTAAATACCTTAACTCTGATGCTATCCGCAACTTGCTCCCTTCGCTTGCTTCCTTAGGACACCACCCAAAACCAACCTCCCTGCCGACTAGTAGCGCCTAGCCCTAGGATATCAACGGATATCCTAGCCCTCCGAGCCCAAAACCTCCAGTAGCCCCCCGGTGCACTGTAAATTCCACTCTGTCCAGTACTCAAAACTCTCCCCAAAATCCTTTCTCTACTCTCGTAGCCATGAAAATCGATGCCCCTCTCAACTCCTTTCTTCCCCCTTATTCCTCCTCCCTTCCCCGACACTCCATCTTGCATTAAATTCCTTATCCCTCCATTTAATTACCTTATCCATTCATTAATTCCTCTTATCTTAAAGTATTGAATACGCTATCCCTTGTTGGATCATTATGGTTTTAAACATTATATTTTACTATCCACTTCTTATTTAATACTTTATTAATTAATGAATTAATTAATAATCAAATTAATCATTAACCATCATAAACAACTATTTTAATAATAATCAATTAAGTTATTTATTTTAAGACCTCAAATAATAGTATAGCTAATCTTTTAGGATTATATTATTAAATTAATCATCTTAATAATTAAGATGATTAGTTACATGTGTGTTTAACATGAAATTATCACTCGATTGACATTCAACCCAACACTGTAGGTTTTCATTCAACATGTAGATGTAGGTTTGCATAAATCATTTAATATTGGGACCATGCATGCATTTAACACATCAAGTAAGTTTGCATCAACTATTTTCCAAATATCACACATGTGTGAATTCATGGATAACCCATGGACAAGATGTTTCACATTTGTGAAGCATTGATGGCCTATGGAAGCAACATATTCAACAAAATTCTAGGTAGACCAAATATTAGAATCATAAAATTATGAGAAACCATTGGACAACTAGGGCATCAAGGGAAACTGTAATGTTCAAACCATGACTCTCTCCCCACATGCTTTTCTCATTGATTACCATCCCTAGAACAACCATTTCCTAATCAATATAATTTATATTGTATGAGTGAAAAGAATTGATAAACAATGTATCAATTATGATACATACGACAAGTGGATTTCCACAATAGCGAGATGGAATCCCAAGTTCTTATTAATATATGACTCTCATCTCAAACCCATAATTTATTATTTGCATCATATCTATCGACCATACCAAAAAACACCCTCACCTCGGTAGCACAAACCTTTTCATTTGAATTGTTAGGTGAGCATGCACAATTGTGAGACCATCTAGATTTGTATGTCATGGGCGAGTTGATGATGTATTCATTGAGGGTATTCATCATAGTGGAATTGTTAATGGATTATTTGCATCATATCTATCCACCGTACCAACAAACACCCTCACCTGGTTAGCTCAAGCCTTTTCATTTGAGTTGTTAGTTGAGCATGCACAATTTTGAGACCAACTAGATTTGTATGCCATGGGGTAGTTGATGATGTATTCATTGAGAGTATTCACCATAGTGGAATTTTTCTTAATATGTCAGATCTCTTCTTCCTACAACCAATTTGGAAGGTAAAGTTATAGAAGAGGCCCTTAAAGAACTTTCCTTGCTAGTTAAAGAAAACTAAGGTGGTGTTTTGAAGTTTAGTTAAATACACAATAAGTCCTGACTAAATTGAATTAGAGTATGAGCTTCCCTGATTAGTCCAAACTCGACCCGATCATCCCATGGTTTCATGGATGATTTTTTAGAAAATGCTTGATTCAAGCAACTAGTCTAGGGATTCAAGCATGGAGAGTTGTGTAATGGCTCTCTTTGATGACTTCTGTGACCAGTATTGATGCCCGATTTTGTTTGTTTTCACTTGGACACAGTGAAAGGTGGAATAAGGGACACCACATAGGATGATAAGCAAAATGCAATTTTCACTGAAGTTCCTATTGAAGGTTTTCAAGAATAGTGAGAAGTACACAACCAAAGGATGAACCATATTGCAATCGAGCGAAACAACAGGAAGCAAACAAATTCTCATTTGGATGTCTTGCATTCTCTCCTTCCTAAATCCTATATTCATAGAGTAAGTTTTTAGTCCTGTCATGCTATACAGAATTATCATGAGTATTGTTTTCTACTCCACAAGATAAGATAGATAGAGGAGATGATAGTCAAAGAAGCCATTTGTAGTGTCTAGAAGATGTTCCTCTATGGGGAAACAATTTGACATCCTATGTTTGTCCAAGTCAATGGTTTGTAAATGGGATCATAGAAAATTGAGAAACTATGAAGTATATTTGTTTTCCCTTGCTTCTAGTTAAATTGAAAAGAAGCACCATGGATAGGAGTTGATACAACCATTATGAAAAGAGAAAACAATAGATCAGTAGCAGTGATGGCTACACCACCATGAATGGAGCAAGCTAGGCCTCCTCAACCAACCCAGGTAGAGGGAGTTGGGTTGCTAAATCATGAACCAAAGAAGACCACTGCCATGGATCAAACTACTATTGGATATGTTTCTACTCGTATTTCTACTCAATTGGTAGGATCTGCTATAACTACCTTTTCTTTGGTAGAGCACAATTCAAACAAAAAATAGAAGGATAAGATGGAAAAGTGACTAGCATGGCTATGGAGAATGATAGCGAAGCGGTTGACTAGAGCAGTTAGGCGTTGTAGCAAAGTTT
This sequence comes from Picea sitchensis, assembly GCA_010110895.2. Lineage (NCBI taxonomy): Eukaryota > Viridiplantae > Streptophyta > Pinopsida > Pinales > Pinaceae > Picea > Picea sitchensis. Next base: position 15,902 of record SNQJ01S0085271.1, on the reverse strand, counting down.
GAGTGCATCATGTCATACTTTGAATCAATTAATTATTTTTATTGATTCAAGAACCAGGTCCAACAACATGTGTTAATACCCAATGTTAGAGAATTAAGTGCACCTAATTTTAACCAATTTTTGTTTTCATTATTTAAATCAATTTGGGATCCTATCAATAGAGTGAAAAGAAATAATTCCATGCACATACATCCCAAACCCAGTTAGAGGAAGGCCAACATAGAAACAAGAGCGGGGATAAGTATGCTGCTTTCTAAATAATCACTTGCTTGTTATCAAACAACCCATCATATTGATGTGTGGCTCGTGAATGCTTTTGAGGAGATTAGCAGAGGCTCAATTGTTTGTTTATCATTTGGATCATAATTGATAATTGATTGTGTGCTCGCTACGCATGTTTTTAAATATAGTTTCATTCGGTGAACCATTGCTTCGATTTAGGGCCATCCCCACCATGGATCCATTTTTCAAATTACAGCTCGTCTCCCACATTATTTAAAGGATCAACTTTCTTCTGTGAATCGCCCATCAATTCGTTTTGCAGAGCTTAGCGGTCGTTTGAGAGAGCATGATATTATTTAATATCCACGGCCACCAGAGTGGTTCTTTGTTGTTTGGAGGAGACGCATTGATCAAGGCCCGTCTGTAAATAGAATAAATCGCAATGTATAAATCACAAATGTCGAAACGTCGCCCTTTTCTAGCTGTATATCTGGGTCGTTCGATTGTTGACACGTTGCCCTCCCCAAGTCGTAGATTTGGACCATCTGATTTTGGACACGTGACACAATCCAAGCCCTAGATCTAAACCATCCAATGTAAGACACGCGACGCCTTTCTGACCATAGATCTGATGCGTCGATAATACTGCGACACGCGGCCCTTTCGTGGTAAGGTGAATTGACGATCGTGTCGACGTAATGGCATTAATCAAGCGGTCAGGATCTAAAACCAAGCATACCATGTGTCAACAATCAAGCGGTGCAGTAGGCGTAAAATTACCGGATTTACACATTATAGATCGATGAGCTAGAGTTTCATTGATCCCTATGGCCTAACATGATACATATGGCACAAAATGCCGCTGCGAGCTCCACGAGATTCGAGACTGCGGAGACCCGCTAAATCTTGATAAATTTTCTTAGCTTTTTGAACACATGAATACGTTTGGCATCGCAAACGGACCGTATTTCATCAACGAGGTTAATTATCGTTGTTTTTAAGCATGCATGCGATACTGTATATGAGTGCGATAAAATTATTTAAATAATTATTTAATATAGTTTTTAAAAAATAAGTAAAAATTTGGGTGTTAACTATAAATTTATATTTAAAGTTTTAAGGATACAGATTTTGATGTTTTAATAGAATTTAATTTTTATGTTTAATAAATTTTGAAGGTTTTTAAACTCATTCAAAATTTTGAAGTGTTCGGGGTACGAGTGGGAATTCAGCAAGGGGATTCTTACTGGCATCATTTTAATCCATTTATCATTTATTTTATTGTTTTTTATAGTTTTATTTAAGATTAACTGATGCCCTTGGATTTTCTGAAATGTGACTCTCTCAGCTGCTTGAAGGGGGACCAGGCTCCAATTGCACCACTTTATATAGACACATTAGTCAACCCCTAAAAAGATATTTAAAAAGGAGATATCGTGGGCTCGCAATAAAGATTTAAAAAAACTAAAGAATGCATTAAAAACATATTTAGTTAACCCTACAATCTCTTGCAAAAATAAAACCAATTATCTGATCTCGGATTGGACAGCTTTGCCACGTCAATATCCCGATTCTTTCAAAATTGAACATTTAATGAGAATTTAAAATAGTAAAAATGATGATGTAATATTCAGGATTAGCCATCAGTCAATGCACATCTAGATATGTTGTTTTTGGGGAAAGACAGTAGTCGACTCATATAACTGTTTCCCTCTTAAATGCAGAGTTTAGAATTTTCTCTTTATTGTACAACTTTGAACCCTTACCCAATCAATAAAATCAATATAGATAAAAATAGTTAAGATTGCATTCAATATTTTTAATTTTATTAATGTAATATATATATATATATAATTAATTTATTGATAAATAGTAAGAGGAAACAGTTAGAAAACTATATCTTGCATATGAATTGCCAAATATATTATCAAAATATTATAAAAATTAGATGTATATAGAAGCTAAAACAGAGTGGTATTGGGGTGCATCTTTGTGATGAATTAATGAAAAATAATGTAGCCTATTACTTTTGGGCTACATGAACTCTAAAACAATTGTGTATAAAATCAAAATATATATAAAGAAACATAGTATAGCATATAAAACATAGTGATACGAGCAAAAATAATTTAAAAACATAGTAGGAAAGTAAATTTATCAGATCTGTGTATGTTATAAAGAAGCACAATAAACATTAATTTAGGCTAGATGATATCAAGCACTCATGATCCTAATTTTGCTATTGACAATATATGACTTTCATCAAATGGTGCCAATCTGCCATGGATGCACATGCTTGAATTGCCAAAATATTAACTCCATTGCTCAGGTTTCTTGAATTCATATCTTATGTGACCACCTAGGTGCATCATATCTCACACACATTTGTTGCACCGTTCTCCTCTCCTATGGGTGCCCCTTTAGGTTCATCAAGTGGCAAAAGTTGAATGAAAACAATGATACTCTCTCTAAAAGCACCGTCACTGTGGTTCTTCCGACATACTCTGAACAAATCTCTCACCACCGAGAGAGTAATTGAGTGAAGGAAAACAATAATAGTTGTGTTCAAATGATGGATGACATTTCCGTTGTATGGTAGTCTAGTTTGTAATAGTTGTAGTCATATGATGACATTTCCGTCGTATAGTATTCTAGTTTGTATATATTATATTTTTTTCTTGTAGGGAAACATTCTGAGAATGACATTTTTCCAAAGGTACATTTTGTCTGAAATCCGGCAAGAAATTGTTAGATTCATAGATTTGAGTGATTATTTCTATATAATCCGAGTGTGCCAGGGGTTTCGACTGTATTTCAATCCATTTCTACATTGATGGATTTTGAACTAATAAAATAGTGATTAGGTGTATGGAAATTTATATAAATCCAGTTTATTGAAAAAACTTTTTGTAGAATAACTAGACAACACCTATTTTTTTTGTTTTGTTAAAAAGACCGTTTATTTCTTATATATTATTTGTTTAGGTATGTATGTCTTATTTCTATTAATAGCTGACATAGTAGTTATTGCTATGCATCTGGTTAAGGCCGCATAGGTAAGATAGATAGCTCACAATATACAATGACGTATCTATTTCCTAGAGTTATAGTTAGTAATCACTAAATTGCATTTGATATGGATTGTTTTTTCAATTGGTGATTGGGTGTTTTCATTTTAAAATGCATTGTTTTCAATTTCTTACTTAAGGAAGGTCTAGTTTAAACTTTATACACATTTTATTTTTGGATCATGTTCCTCATTTGGAATTGATAGCAGTAATTGATGGTTACAATCCCACAATTTTACATTGCTTAAATTGCATTTTAGTGTATAAATTCAGTTCAAATGTCCTAAAACCCACTTGCATTCATAATATGTAGTTTCAATACCACTAAAATATGAGAATTTTCTAAATTTTCAAGCCTAGATTTTGAGCAAAACTCTAGAAAAAAAACCCGAAAAAGAGTAAAAACATATAACATTTAGACTATGTCAATAAAGAATGACAAGTATAATGAAAGTGTTTGAGATTTGTCATTATCTATTTCCTAAGTTATGGATTGAATTAATAACTTAAATTTCATTTTAAAATGCAATGCTTTAAAGTAGTTGAAAACAACTACTTTAAAGCATTAATGAAATTTTGGACTGTTTTCATTTTAAAATCCAATGCTTTCAATTTCTTGCATCTTAATAAGGAATGACAAGTATATTGGAAGTGTTTGAGATTTGTTTTGAAAAGGATTAAAATGAATAAATTTCATTTTAAAATGCATGGATTTTCAATTTCTCATCTAGATACAATGGTAGATATATTGGAATTTAGATGGAATGGAAGATATATTCGAATTCTTTTGAGATTTTCTTTGAAAAATGATTAAAAAGAATAACAATGCCTCCCAAAAAAAAATGCATTCATAAGATTATAGTTAAGTGAAGGAGAAAGGAAATTTAATTCTGGTAGTTACCTAAATGGCACCTTGCTTGAACTTCGTACTGTGAGCCTTTCTCATCATCCAGGTTCTTTTGACAACAAATTTTCAATGTTAGTGCTTCTCACAACATCAACCTCACTACCAAGCAATTGATGTGTATATGTAAATGGTTTGGCTTGTGTTCTGAACTTTGATGGGGACATTGGCTTAGTGGTGAGTTGGGCTCTAACTGACCATTATCACTTAAAATTTATCATGTCTTAGTTGTGGGAAGCCATGCCATCGATAAAATTTAGAAGAAGCTAAGTATTGAGTGGGGATTCAAAATTCGGGCATTGGTGTTGTTTAAATATTGGACTTTTTGAACTTTTTCACATTTGGAAACCGACAAAAGCAGTTGCAGGTGAAATCACTATTTTTTGTTGTTTAAAGCGCATTTTGAATGTACATAAATGGATTATTTTTCTGAGAAAATCCTAGAGGCACTTTCAATTGCCACAGTCAATCCTCAAATTTTACTTAACAACTTAATTTGATTGGTTTTATCATATTTTTTAATTTAAAGTTGAATTAATTATTAAAATAAATTAAATGAGTTTTATTATTTTATTGTCAAAGGTAGGTGAAAGTAATTAATGGGATAAGCTGTAGTGTCCTTTCGAATAGGATCTCAGACGGAGGCTTAATGGTCCTAACCTTAGATTACACTATGGCAGGGGCCAAGAGGAGTAAGCAATGTGGGGTTACTGGTCACTCAGTCTACAGGTGTATATTGAGAAAGTGACATTTCAACTAAGGGTTAAAAAAGCTTTTAAGTCATTATGACTAAAAATAGAAGTCAACAGTGAATTAGGAGTTTCATGATTTGGAGTTTTGGAAGTCCAACCTTGTTGATGAATTAGGGTTTCAACATGATTTAGGGTTTTGAAGCTAAAGGGAAGGATCAACGACCTAATAATTCATCATTATGCAAATTACTTGTGTGTCATTGAGGAGAAAGAGAGCACATCTCGGAGAGATAGTTCAATGTATTCAAGGAGTAAGACACCCGGAGTTAGTTGTTGGTGTTGAGAGACAGACCCTAGTCATTAGGAAGATCATCCAGGTCTTCCATCATTCTTCATGATTCCACAGTGCTCCCATATACCGGGTATTATCCTTTGATTGCTTATTTGTATTTCAGCTAACATCTAGCATCTTTTGATCCATGGTGGTTGGTATTTAATTCCAACATGTTGCTTATTTGCATTCCAGCTAAGATCCTTTGTGTTGATCTAGTCAAGTATTATGAGTTTATTCGACCGCATTCAACCATTTTGTAATCCACAGAGATATCATAATACAAACTTTGCAGTCCCTTTAGTAGCATTTATTATTTGTATGATCATTTATATGTTGTAAACCTTTGATCCCTACACACACATTAGCAATATTTCCCAGACTCTGTAAAGTGGGAACATTATAGTAGTATTAGAGCTTTAGTCACTTACTGACCTATGACCTAGAAGCAATGAGTCTGAGAAGAAGACCACAAGTGCAGTGAACACGTAGGTGAAGAATATGTCACTTACAATAGGCATCAGAAAACAAGGCATAGGCTTGATTTCCCCCATTTTCCTCCCTATTTCAGGAGGAGAGAGGAGAGGCACATGAGAGAGAGAAGAAGGGAGTAGAGAGAGAGGCAAGGATGCTAGGAGATATGAATGCCATGAAGCTGAGGAGAGGCGTGCTTAGGAGCCCCATAGATCCCAAAGGCAACTTTCATACAGGTATCTTGATATGTTAGCTAGTCAATGCGACCATGTCTCATTCCTTGGCACATGTGTTTGATAGATTGGATAGAGTGGGCACCCTAGATACAAAACTCCCGCATGTAGCACAGGGGAAATCAGGAGGCTGACAGTGAGCCAGTCAACCTCTCACACATACACCTCTACGGTAGGATTCCCAGACCCTTGTTTCCTAGTTTTCAGAGGGCACCACCAGTAGTAGCACAACAACCGTTAGCATAGAGGCCGCCCACTCAAGCGGAGGACACTCAAGCGGAGGACATTGTAGATTACATGAGGGAGTATGCAACATTAGGTCATGACTTCCATCAAGACATGACCTTAGTGAGTACTGTGGACTCAGACTCAAAAAACCGCCCCAAAGAGCCGCAGAAGGGAGGACCACAACAACAACGAGGGGGCATAACCTGATTTCTAAATACGAGAAAGGTTAGGAAACACATTACTTATTTCCAACGGATGCGTCCAAATACACCACTAGATCTTAGGTATAGAAGCTAGACAAGTATTACAAGATCAACCATATGACCATGTGAGGATACCCATCAGTTTTGTGACCTTACACTTGGAGGTGAGGCAGCACATGAGTGGTAGTATCATAGACTGGTGACATTAAGTCCTGATGCATCACCCTCCTATAGGGATTTTTCTGAGATAGGCTCATGGGCGGGTTTGACAAGAGGATCCGAGATACGCCGGAATTAACGATTCGGAACAAAGCGCAGTATTCATCCGCGAGTTCGATTGGGTAGTCATGGCGGTGGCCGGATATATATCAGAGCTCGGGTTGATCATGTTATTCACATAGGGACTCACAGAGCCTTTGAGGGATGGGTGAAGGCATACAAGCCTCCCACTTTGGAGGATTCCATCCTTCACACTCGAGATCTGGCAAACTCAGGTGCCAGAGACTTAAAATTTCTCCAAACCATTTGTGCCCCAAAGGGATGGAGATAGGAAGCCATTCCGGAGGAGAGAATGGAAGGAAAGGAGAAGTTGGATGGTAGGTGTGAGGGTGGGGAAGAAGCTTTGCTTGACTCTGAATCCTTAGGTCCCGGACCAGGTGCATAGGTAGAGGAGATTCATTATATTGAGAATTGTAGCGGAGACAACATGGAGAGAGAAGTGGGGAGGAGGAGCATGATGGTGGATCCACTAGTTTGAGGGAGAATTGAGGAACCAACGGAGGAAGCTGACCTCCCGTGAATAGCGACATCGGGGGCCATCCTCGATGGTCAACCACTGGAAGCGGACTAGGGAGGAAAAACCATCAAAGAAAGTCGCCATGACCCGCTTTTGAGTGTTCTAAGAGTATGATACCCTCTATGCTCGGAAAGATTATTTAGGGAGCAGCAGAATGTACGATATATGGTGGGGCCACCCGCAACTTTATTGACGCTTCACTAGTATCGATACTGGCACTTCAGACAGAGGAGGTTTAGGGGTTTGATGTTGCGGTAGCGGATGGCCACGATTAGATGTCGAGACAGAGTTTCAAACTTAGAGATGAATTTAGGTAACTACGTAGTGAGAGACACATTTATGTGGTTGACCCTGTCGGAACCTGATGAATGTGGTGTTAGGAGTTCGATGGATGATTACCAGCAGGAAAAATGACTACCAACTACCAAACCTTGATGGGATTCAAAGATCGGGATGGGAAGAAGGTTGTTCCTGAAGGTATGTCGACGAGAACCCATGATGATATTTTATTAAAGGAAGGATGGAGGATATTGGACATGGGGAGGTATATGCCTTGAGAATGCTTGATCCCCACTTCTCGAGGAAAGGATTGAGGAAGGTTGACAACAATACCATTACAAAGAGATCAAGAATTTATTGGAGTTGACATCTGCTTGGTCTTTGAGGCAATTCACAGGGAGACCACGACAAGAGGTTTTAGCACCATTGAGTTGGAGGAGGGCCAAACCTATGATCCACCCCCTTATATCGTCATCTACAAGTTCAAGAGTTAGAGATAGAAGACAATCAAGAATTCTTGTGATGGGACACCTTCGGACGGCGGCAACCCATTTGCTTCTTTAGTTTTCTTGGTTCTAAAGAAGGATGGCACTATGAGGATGTGTATTGCTTACCGATCCTTGAAAAAGAAAACCATCAAATGATACCCTATCCCGCATTGATGAAGTTGATGGATTTGAGGCTGCATGGAAGTGATTTTCTTCTAAAATTGATCTCACGCTCGGATATCATCATATGTCGACATCAGGAAGTAGGACATGAAGGCGACATTCAATGTCATTTTGGATTTGAGTTCACGGTTATGCCATTTTAGGCTAATAAATGCTTTCCCGCCCCATTCAGTCTTGCATGAACCATATATTAGGGATCGATTAAGAAATCAGTCTTGGTTTTCTTTGATGACATCTTGATCTATAGCAGATCATGGCAAAGAGCATATGAGGCACACGTATGAGGTATTAAGCATCATGGAGGTACGATCATTATATCACCAAGGGTGAAATTAATGAGTTCGTTATGACAGAGTTGCTTTACTTGAGCCACATCATCAATCCACAGGGGGTACAGGTGCACCAAAAGATCAAAGAACCATTAAGTTAGCGGCCTTAAGAGCGTGATACAAATTGAGGAATTAATGCCGGGTTGTGCAACTAATATAGTGATTCGTCGAGAGTTTTCTGACTTGGAGGCATACTTGTGAATCTTACCAAGCATGGAACCTTCATATGGACCAAGAAATCCCAGGAAGCCTTTGATCATGAAGGGAAGTCATGGGCACTTGTCCAGTGTTAGCGCACTACCAAACTTCACCTTTCCATTTGTACTAGGGTGTGACTTGTCCAGAATAAAGGATCAGTGGAAGTTTTAATCTGGGGAGGATACCCCATTATATTCGAGAGCTGAAAGCTTACTCAACCTTAAAGGTTGTACTCCATTTATGAAAAGAAAATGTTGGCAATCATGCATGCCTTGACCAAGTTCAAATAATATTTGGTGGGCAACAAACTCATGGTAAAAACAGATCACAATTGTTGAAGTATTTCCTTGAAGGAAGGACCTGTTACCGAAATGGGTGACGAAGGTACGGGCATTCGACTTTGACATAGAGTATGTCAGGCGGGAAGAATAACATTGTAGCCCGTCTGCACTATCGAGGAGAGCTACGACATGTTCTTTGATGGAAATTTCAGCAGATTAAATCCATATTAGTGGAATATTCCAAGAACAATTCGCTTGTGAGGGTGATGGATGGGCATATAGAGGATGACAGGTATAGGGTCATTGATGATATCATATTTTACAAGGATAGAGTCTGCGTGGTGCCAAATTACGGGGCTTAGAAGAAGATCTTCATTCGAGTTCAGCAGTTACCTCGAGACCATGAAGGGTTTTCGAAACCTATAGGCAGAATCGGAGAGGTTCTCATGGAAGGAGCCTCAAATAGGACCCATTATAGAACCGCGTGTTGAATATTTAGACCATAGGAGTTAGTTAAGAATCTGCACTTGGTCTAATATATACGTTAGGTAAAGTGTATTTCTTTGGTATGCATTAGTATGCATTTGTAGTTATAATCCGGCCAGTCCGATATGTTCAGGCATGAAGTGATCGGCAGTTCATACTCTCCACCGATATAACTTGACCATTACGATCCGTGGCTTAACACCGATTGGTCCATGATCTCTATTTAAAGAACTGTTGGGAGGTCGCTCGATGATTGATTTTGAGAAACTCTCTGTAAAATCTCTCTGTAATCTTTTTCTTTACGTTAATAAACTGCTCCAAATTGGCCGTTAGGCCGGTAGTGGATATTTCCATTAGGAGTTTACATCATGAAAACATCGGTGTGTTGATCTTTGATACGATTATGTTAGTGGTCACGAAGGTGTTCATCCTCTATTGGAATACGTATGTTTTCGAACATGATATGGAAACTGTTTGAAGACCACGCTCATTGTATGGAAGTCGAGATCACATTGGCAAAGGAACTCCATCATTTTATGGAATTTATGTACATTTATGTGCTGAAAGGAGTGTTCCACTGCGTCTGGAGCATGCTTTTCATTCAATAACACTTTTTCATTTCACTATAAAAGGTTTCCGTTTACCCAAGATATAGCCATTACAATCAGATTAATTATAAAGGTACGATATCCCTTTATTTTAAATTTTGCAAAAGTTTTGATTTTTATTTGGTTTTTTTTTTTCAGTTTTCTCTTTTAGATGCAAGTATGCTCTTTTTCCCGCGTACTGATCTCGGTAAATCATTAATAGAGGGAAAACTTGCATTTCCTGGGTAAGCTAACGAGATCTAACCCTTGTTGTCATCGAGGAACGAAATTTTTTTCTTGTGTGAAAAGAGTTCTTTTGGAACGTAACTCTCCAAAGTAGATCAACAACAACAACAACAACAACAGTACTCCTTCTAAACATTACAATATGTTTTGCTAGACCAGTTGATTAAAACTTTCCTTATTAATTTAAGAGGTCTTGGTTCAAGTCTCTGCGGTACTTTTTGAAAGTTCATGCTAAAAATTGTAATGTTCAAATATCGTTATTTTAGAGTTATTTTGCATGCAACTTTTTTTTTATAAGGTAACCTCATTGTAAAAAGTGATCCCCTCTTCTCTTTATAAAAGAAGTGGAGTCACTTCATAAAGTAACACACTATCTGCGTGGTTATTTGGTTACCGTTTATGCCTTTTTAAAGGGGCATAACTCTCCATGCGTGATCCGTTTCGGTCGTTTTAAAACAGCACAACTTTTGATATATTTCCATATAGATCATTAGTTTCAGGTTTTATATATGCATTATCTACATATTTAACAAGCTACCACAGAAGTACTATCATGCTTACCGTGACAACTTCTGCACTTCCAATGGAATCCATATGGAAGATTTATTAAAGTAGAGCACATATCCAGTTACCATGGGAATGGAAACAACCCCGGTATTGATAAGAAAGCCAAAATGGGATAATAGGAATGGCAAACCGCGTGCACTAATTGGAATGTCCATCTCTACCGATCTAAGGTACCATCTTCAAGGAGTTTATGACCTCGAAGCAGCTTGGGAAAAGATTGAATCGTGTTTAGTAAACTCCAATGTATTATTCGAGCTGTGATTAGAAAATCAAATCACCGACCTTGGTCAAAGTTGATTTTTTCTTGCCTTGGGGAACTATCTATCTGGTTGCCTGAGGAATTTTATGTATAGAATGCAACATAAAAATGAAGGAAAGAAGCGTTGCATATATTTTATTCTTTCTAAACTAGGTAGTGCATATTATGTGTTTATATCTACAGCATGCCATGAAAGAGGCTCTAGAGGAAGCTTATGTAGAACCCACTCTTGAGTCATTTTGTACTTCTTTGATTAGAGAGGAGATAAGCTTCTACAACTTGGGTGATCAACACTTTGCAGTACCTCGTAAAGCCTAGATTTGCTGACAAAGATAAAACTCAAGTATCCCAAGAGCAACATCCTAGCTACAACAACAAACAACCTAAGAGGTCCCAAACCGCTCAAATAACCGGCTCTAATGGTGACAAAGGATCAAATATAAAAGTAATGTAACAAACATTTTAACTTTTGTAATAAAGAGATGGTCATGATGAGTCCATATGTTTCAAGAAGATGGTAGCCTTAGAAGCAATGATGAAGAAGCACAACATCGATTGATTCCTCTTCTTCTTCTTCTTCTCATGGACATGCACTTTCTACTTCTGGTTTTCCCTTCAATACAACTTCTACACTAATTCTTCTTACATTGAGTGGCTTATTGATTCGAGGAGCATCTTATCATATAGCTAAGGATAAAAGCCATATTTTCACAGTCTAAATGAATGTAACACCAAAGGGAAATATTTGTTTGGTGATGATAGATCTCTTAGTGTTATGTAGGATCACGGAACAATTCGGTACAAAATGATGGAGCTCAATGATGTATTATGTGTTCGGAGTATTTCTTATATTAACACCCTACTCTCATTATATCAAATCCCTCATTCAGTTGAAGGTAAAACCGTCGTTTTTTCACTTCACCAAGTTGTAATCAGGATCTAAAGGATCCTAAACGTGTTCTTGCAATTTGGAATTTAGATGATATTACGAGGGTTGTACAAGTTTACGACAACTTTGGGTCATCATCTTTCATCAGTTTTTGTTGTTCATAGTGATGACTTGGGCAAACTTTGGTATGGTGTTTGGGTCATCTAAACACTCGCTCATTGCAACAACTATGTAATCAGCAGGATGGTGTTGGTCTTCCTCTTGTTTCATGCCCGGGGAGATGATTGTGTGTCTTGGAGTTGTGTTCTCGGAAAACATCGCCGGAGACGGTTTCCGATAGAAAGAGCGTGCCTCTTGGCATTGCCTCGGGTCCACTAGGCTTGTTCGCGGTGATTTGTGTGGTCCTCTTTCTTCTCCTTCTTTTAAGGTGCAAGTATTTCTCCAGCTTTCATTGATGACTTTTCCAAATGTATTTCTTAACTCAAAAGTGAAGAAGTGTTTGACAAGTTTTGGCCTACAAGGCCTTATGAAAAAACAATCTCGACATCAAATTCAAAGGTTAAGAACAAATGATAGGCCGAATATGTGAACAATAATTTTGCTAAGGATTCTTGGAGCATCCAAATTACAACCTAGCATTCCCATATGCTACACCACAACAAAATGGTGTTGATGAGGGAAATAACCTTTTGATAAAGAAATGTCTGGTGTATGATGGAATCTAGGGATTAAGTCTGATGTGGTGACAATCAAGCTGCTACCAAATTAAATAGTAAATTGCGCTCCCACTAAGGCTCTTAAAAATATAAAACAGGAAGAAGCTTGGACTAAAATTAAACGGATATGAGTCATAGTAATATTTGGCGGAAATTTATATGGGCTCACATTCACGATGAAAAAAGGAAAGCATTCTGACCTAAAAGTGAGAAGTGTTATATTTGTGGAATTATTACAGGAGATGTCAAGGTTATAGACTTCTTCAACTACATTATGTGGGGAATTATTCTTAGAGATGTTAAATTTGATGTAAGAAATCTCTCTTGGCACAAGCCTAATTTTGGCGATTGTGCCTTCTTCAGCCTCTGAGCCATCTTTGGCAGTTGTGCCTTCTTCTGTTCTATTCTGGATTCTTCTTCCAGATTGAGACCAGTGAGGAGTGAAAATCTCACCTGTGACATTCCTCCAGATGATTCCATTAAACATGAAACTACACCAGTACCACCGCTTCCTATATGGTTTCATTCAACATGAGGGAAGCATCTGTGGTAGTCTTGTTGGTGATCCTTCAGATCAGCATCAGACGCGTTCACAGTTCCAACGAGCCTCTTCTCTTTTGGCTCAAGTTTCAGAAACTCATGATCCAAGAGACATTTGCAGAAGCTTAAAGTCATCCAGATTGGGATACAAAAATGATTGAAGAGTATTGTTATTTAATGGGAAATGATACTTGGGATCTGTACCTCTTCCAAAAGGGAAGAAAACTTGTTAAAAGATGCAAATGGGTATACATACTGAACTAAGGCCATGCATCGGATGGATCATATGAAGGAGCCTGAGCTCGATTAGTTGCCAAAGGATTTTCCCAGTTGAAGGCATTGACTATAATGAAACCTTTGCCCCTGTAGCAAAAATGAATTCCATCCACCTTTGTTCTGCCACCTTGCCGCCTCACATAAATGGGGAGGTCCATCAGATGGATATTAAATCTGCCTTCCTTGCATGGCGATTTGAAAGAAGAAATCTCCATAGAACAACCTCCTGGTTATGTCCATAATGGCTCTAGCCTTGTTTGTCTCCTCAAGAAATCTCTTTATGGTCTCAAACGAAGCTCTCCCAGAGCTTAATTGTAATGCCAAAATGGATAGCTTTCACTGACCTGGATTCTCTAGATGCCATTCCCATCCTAATGTCTGCCTGCAGAAAGTATAAAATGCATCTCTCATCATCCTTGTCCTTTATGTTGATGACTCCTTACTGGTAGTGACTCAACACTTTAAACCATGTGAAAAACAACATTAAGAAGAAATTTGAAATGAATATGGTACTGCACTTTATTTCAGCAGCCTCCCAAGTTTTGACCTAATGGAAGGAATTTCTTTTCCCAGCCTAGAATATGCTTGCGACCCTTCTTCGTCGCTTTCACATGGATGATTATAAACCATCCCCTTCTCCCTTCAGTCTGGAGTCAAACTTGCTACAATTTGTACTTCTCACCAGGCTGATGCCACTCTGTAATATCAGTTGTTGGCCTCTTATACTTGACTCATACCCGGCTTGATATTTCCTTTGTTGTTTGGTCTTGTTGCTCGATATAGCAAAACACCCCATGAAGAAATACATTTGGAAGAAGCTAAAAGGATGCTTCTTCTCATTCGCCGTGGGGCACTGTTCAGTTTGGGATACATTACAGTTCGGGGGGAATCTTATTGGTTGGTTTCGCTGATTTCGATTAGGAAACAGACCCCGATGATCGAGATTCTACTGCAGGTTATGTTTCAGCCTTAGTTCAGGACCTATCACTTACTTGGGCTGGAAACAACAGGCTATTGCACTCCTTCCTTGAAGCAGAGTACAGGCAGTGTGATACTAGATCAGGAAGCCTGTGGCCTAGAGTGAATGCTTTCATATTTTGGATTCTAGCACCAGCATCGACCAGCCTTTGGTGTGACAATCAAAGTGCCATCAAGCTCATAAAAGACCCATTTCAACATCCCAGCATTGGGCTACATTCACTTCATCAGAAGATTATTCCTTGATCAAGTTATTAGTGCTCTTTTCCCTACAGAAGATCAAGTTGCAAACATTTTCCAAACTTTGATCTATGAACTCCTAACATAGATCAAAGTTTTCCAAACTTCGATCTATGATAAGTTTTCAGAGCTGTCATTAAGGGGGGATAGGCTACAATGCCTCCTTCCTTCTCCTGTGTGTCATTATTGTAAAATCCTTCAATCATATCCCAATTTGTTCTTAAGGGGATATTGGGATATTTGGCCACTTAGGAGTTAGTTAAGAATCTACTTAGTCTAATATGTCGTTAGGTAGAAATTATGTTTATTTAGTATGCATTAGTATGCATTGTAAGTTAGAGGCAATCTGACAGTCACGATATGTTCCCGGCAGAGTGATCTGTGATTCATACTCTCCTCGATCTTAGCAGCCATTGATCTGTGGCAAGCTGTACCTGGTGATTGAACCCATGATCTCACTGAGAGCATGGAGGTGTTTAATCGATGATCGATTGTCTGTGGCTTAACACCTGATTGGTCCATGATCTCTATTTAAAGAGCATGGAGGGTCATTTGTCGATGATCGATTGTGAGAAAATCTCTTGTAAAATCTCTCTGTAATCTTTTTCTTTGCATTAATAAACTGCTCCAAGTGGCCGGGTTGGTTGGGGTCGTGGATGTTTCCCCGTAGGGGTTTTACCACGTGAAAACATCGGTGTGTTGATCTTTGATCTGGTTATGTGAGTGGTTACTGAAGGTGTTCGTCCTCTGTTGGAATACATGTGTTGTCGAACAACACGTCAGTGAGTGTGTGACTTGCCAACAGAACAAGTCATAACATGCTCTTCCAGTAGGGCTACTTCATCCACTCCCCATTCTAGAGAATAAATGAGAGAGTATATCTATGGACTTCATCATGGGTCTACCCAAGGTCCAGGGTAAGGACTGTATCTATGTAGTGGTCGACATATTAACCAATTTTGCTCACTTCTACGCCATACCGACAGAGTACAACGTAGTTCAGGTAGCCGATCTTTTCTTCAGGGAGGTCTTTAGACTTCATGGGTTGCCGAAGAACATTGTCAGTGACAAGGATAGTCGGTTCATAGGGACATTTTGGAGAGAGTTGTTTCATTTGGTGGGGACAAAGTTGACACCTAGCACCAACTATCACCCTCAGATGGATGGGCAGACCGAGATTGTCAACAAGTGGGTTGAAGGGTATTTGAG
>SNQJ01S0085270.1:0-17783 GCA_010110895.2 Picea sitchensis | reverse complement strand
TTTCATCTTGTTGAACATTGTGAACACTCCTCACTTTTTCACCTCTGTGAGGACAATCTCTTAACATATGATCTCCTTTACAACCCCAATATTGAATAGGTGGTTTCCTTGGACTTTGACCCCTTGTCTCAATTGTTCTAGGTTATCTAGAAGTTGGTTGTCCCTGAGTATTATTTATGAAGAATGGTGTCTTAGTTCCCTTCTTCCTCTAATCCATCTTGAATTTATTTTTTTCTTCCCAATATTTTTTGAAATTTGACCTTGCTTTTTGTTGATCATATAGGCATTTAGCTCTCCTTATGGTCTCCTCCAATGTCTTGGGATCATCATACTATATTTTGTCACTAATGAATTATGGAAATCCACTCAAATACCTTTGAAGCTTAACTATCTCATCCTTGATGAATGAGACATACTTCAACGGCTCTAAAAACCTTCTCTCATATTCATCTTTGGTCATACTCCCAAGCTTGAGTTCAAAGAACTCCTTCATTTTCTTGTCATGGTATCTCTTAGTCAATTATTTATTCTCAAAATACTTCTTGAATTCTTTTCAAGTAACACTTTTCTCTTTAGTGTGCTGCTCCTTCACAAGATGATCCCACCACATGGATGCCTTTCCCTTGAGTTGATAGATTTCAATTCTTCCCTCTGCATGAGAAGAATAATTATGCAATTGAAAATACTTTCTCATGCCTAGAAACCATGTTTCTGCATCTTCATTATTCTTGTGCTCACCATCAAATGTAGGAGGTTTGATTTTGTTCATTTATCCATGCAGTTCATACACCCCAAAAATCTTATGCTTCCTGAGAGGGGATGGAATCAAGATGTTGTGTGCTCTCTTATTGGAATGCCTCGGGGAGTGGTGGTGATGTCTACTAAAACTTATTTCTCTTCTTTCCTCATCAGGAGACCTTTGACTTCCTTATTTGTAGGAGCCACTCTCCTTATCCAATTTATTTTCTATTCTATTCAAGATCTGCAATAAATTCATGTTGAAGTATGCTTGCTGCTCCTTTTCTCTCATAAGCCTCTCATTATCATCTTTATGGATTTGGACATCCTTATGAAATTTTTTTATGGTATCTAACATATTCATGTTTTCATCCCTTCCTTCTCCATGTCCATTGGAGTTTGTTCCTTCAGTGCCCAAATGGACATCCACCCCTCTGATCTCATCTTCGTAGATATATGTCCCCTATGCCTCTTCCATTCCTATGGAATATATGTTGATTCTTATCTGATCTAGTTTTTATTGACTCTGCAAAATGTGCAACCAACAAAACATTGTCAGACTAACTGTTTCAATAATCTCATGAAAATATGAACCATTCTGGTTCAATAATATATCAGAAATATTTCTTTTGATTTCATAGAAAATTGAATTCCTAGATCAATTTTCTGGGTGGATATTTAGATTCCACTGTCCGAGACCTTTCCAATGCCTTCTCACATGCTCAATTCTGAGTCTTGACCAGAAAATTATGGCTATTTAAAAATTGACCATATATATATATATATATATATATATATATATATATATTTCATTTTTCAACTTGGTGCAACTTTGCGCTGTAATTATGCATTTTTGCACATAATCCATTGGAATTTTCATATAAGCTCAATTTTTTTTCCTCATATACATGTTATGGACACTCTGAGCAAGTTTCACCTTTTTCTGGGTTCCTGGATACTAGTTACAACCTATTTAAGTTCTAGACCATTTCTTCTTTTTGGTCTGGAATGCTACAGGTACATTCTTTTCCATATTAAACATGTTTAACATGTCTAGAAATTTAATTCAGCTCTAGGAATGTCTTCTATGGTTCAATATATTTCTATTGACTCCTCCTGTGGCTTAATCTGATTCTGGAGCAGAACTTTATGGCTCTTTGAAGTTAGATGGGTCTTAAATTTTACTCTCCACTGTTTGTGCTGTAACTTTCTCATAAAAGATTTGTTTGACGAATTGTTTACACCATTAGAAAGATCTCTCCAAGATCTTTTATTTGAGCTGTAGAGATAGAGTGGGCCTTGGTACAATTTTTTTTGATGGTTTTTTCGTTGCTAAAGATGCTCTTAAAGGACTCAAAAACCCGTTGCAAAAAGATGACATTCAAACAATATAAAACGTCATGGAAAATCGTTGTTTTTTTGTTGTTGTTCACCATCAAAATGACTTCGTGCGAACAAATTTCAACCTGTACACCCATATTTACTATGCGCAACAACATCAAAAGGTAAATCGTGCTTCGCACACATACAAACACTATGAATCACTTCTTTGTCATGCCAATAACTGCGCAGTACTTTTGTGTCATGCGCCAAAATCCATTGCACGCAGTTTTGGCTCTGGTACTAATACCAATTGCGCACAATTTTTGTATCGTATGCTGATATTCTACACGCATTTCACTCTACGTGCTGCACCATGCCATAGTTTAGTATGCCCCCACCGTGCACCAATACTTTGCTCACAACATTAACTAAACTATCGCGTGACAACATCTACACATATTGGGAGCCCACCAACAAAACCCCTTTGTGCTATGCCAATACTGCACAGACCATGTACCCCATTATTATGTGTGTTCACATCACATGCTAGTATTACACATGCGTCAATCAATCCACACTTCACAATTCTAAATTTAGCGCGTCTACCAGCACACCAACATTTTTCCGCGCGGTGCCAAAATTCAGTGCACGTAGCCACACACCAACATTTTTCCGTGCGACACCAAAATTTACCGTGCACAACAGCACACCATTATTTTTCCACGCAGTGACAAATTTTTACATATCACAATATTTTTACTGCGCAACACACATTTTTAGTGAACCCACCTATGCACATTCATTTTTATGCGCATCAATTCCTCATGAATTCCGCTGCAGAAATTGGGGCTTTTGCTTAACTTTCCCCCAATTTACCATAGATATTCTGCAACTATGAAATTCATTCAATTTCACCCCGATAACACCAATTAGACCTCTGTAACAACAAATCGTTGTGGGTTGACATTTATGGAACAAATATTTCCCAAATTCAATTCACGAATTGAGAATTTTACTTACTAAATTCACTCCACCTGTCATGGTTTCATCGTAACCTCAAATTCAACCCATTCTAGGTCCGAATTTGCTAGAACAGATATTAAATCAAGAATATCTCACCACATGGACAAATTTCTCCATTTTCTCATGAATTTAACAACATAAATTGGTCTTTTCCCTATTCCACGTCGTTGCTTCTAAATTTTACCATGGACGCTCTACAAACTGAAATTTGGCCACTTTGAAATAAATCCTTTGTGAAATTTCTCTTCAACTCAATTTGTTCGACCCATCGAGGATGAATGTTGAAAGTTGAAGATATAATACCATGTTGTAATGTACACGGTGACCCAGGATAGGCCACAATACATGAGAGAATGCTTTCATTCTCTCTATGGAACATATTGCAACATACCTAGCATCCAACTGAGCTATGCACATAAATTTTTCGAACTGCATGCAATTAAAATATATACACACAGAGATCTTGCAGAAACATGTATACAAAATGTAAATAGATAAATACATTATGTAAATACATAGATTCATACCGAATAACAATAACCATATACATGCAGGATATACAAGAATTAACCATAAATATAAAGACAATTATAACCACACATAGAATAAACCCATAAAATAAACACATAAATATCAATGCAGCATGTAAATTTATCACACATTTGACACTTATCTTGGTAAGAATATCACCAACAACATGTAGACATTCCACAAATGTCCCATCCTTAGACCACACTACTCTTCACTCTCAGCAGTGGGTCACCCTCGAGCTAAGACTAAACTCGACATGGGTAAAGGGATTCCTAACCAGGATAATGGATCATAGACAACAGGAAAGACTCTGTCACGGGTGTCAATTCAAGCTAACAGCGTACAATCCCTCATTTTACACATGATTTTCCCACCCTAGGAAGTGTGCCCCTTCTCTGCTCAACAGTCTTTCAACTATCCCACTTCCTTTCTGGGATTCAACAACAGGCTAGACAAGAAGTCTCAGAGCCCTGTAGATGAAGTTTATCACCTTCAGGAAATCAATTCCCAAAAATTATCTCACCCAAAGACATTTCTCACGGGCCTGACAACCAGCCTCTTAAATATCCCATAGACCTGACAACCCGCTACTTTAGTTCAGCTCCGAAGCTAACCAATTATACAAACAAGTATGGCTATGGATACAAGTTCAGGTACAATCATGAAGGTATGAAGGATAGCTCAATGGGTGTGTGAATTCTCATGGATGACTGACTGGATGACTGAATGATGGATGAATGATGGATGATTGATGGATGAATGAACTATGTCCCCAAAATATGTATGCATGTTCCCAACTTGACACTTGTCATGTTGGAAGCTACTTTGGCCCACTTGTCCCCAACTTTGGAACTTAGGATAAAATAATTATCCATACTTTATACTTTAAGAAATATGAATATAATATTCTTTTTTGTATTAAGATCCCTAGCTTAGCCCTTTTCCTTAACTTTTTATCCCCTCCCTTTCCCTAACTAGTGGATTTTAGTCTCCCATACTCTTTTATTGTGGTCGGTCTGTGCAGAACAATGTATTTTATATTAATTATGAGGCATATACAAAAATAGGCCTGTTGGCCTTTAACATCTAGTCTCTCCAGCCTAATCAAAACATAAGCATCGTAGCTTATAATAACAGGCTCACTAGCCTAAAAAAAAACACAGCATATACACAAAGGTTCCTTGGCCTCAAAATCGCACGCACTTAAGTTGTTGTGCATGGTATCCTGGAATGTGCACACTTCCTCATTTTACTGCACAGTACATGCATGCTCTATGCAATGAAAGGTGCATACAAAAATGATATCAATTAGCTCACCAGCTTAAGTATATTTTCATTTATATTACAATTGGGTTCGGCCTAGGGATATTACATATCCAGTCAACTCCTCTTCCTCCTCAACCCCTTCTGGAATCATTGACTCTACAAATGGGTATTTAGGGTCCTTCAATAGATTTATTGTCTTTGCAGTATCCTTTCTCCATGGAATGTAGTCTTTGGGGAACTAGGTTGCATTTTTCTCTGATGTTCACGCACCTCATGTTTCTTGGAACACTAAAATGGAACACCTTTTGGATTTCATTTTCTCTAGTGTTTCCTCTTGTCTGGTCTTTAGTGCCACTAGTTAATGCTACCAACAAAAGTCTCACAGTTTATTCTGGTAGAGGTGCAACTCTTTGTAATTTTCTTAACTCTATGTAATAGACTGGGCTCTCTGATCTCAATTCTCCTTACTCTTCGAACACAATGAACCCCGTTTGGTGATCAATTAGGTTTTTGGTGTCCAAATAACTCCAACCACTATATTCATTAATTTCACATCTTATCGTGCTTTAATTATAGATCATTACCAATATATTTACACCTACAATGAATTCTACCTATAAGTTATGTCTTTATGGCTGCGTGACACCACTCACTTGTCATTGTTTTATCCCATGTTCCAACCCTCTTAATTTATCCATGATGTACTATCGTTTAATTCTCTACACGTTGTCCATATTTTCCCACCTCCTCTTGTCTATCTACTATTGAGTAATCTAACTTGTGTTTTGTTTCTATCCTTTGTACGCCAACATTTGTAACCTTTGTATGCTCATTGGATTTAGACTACATTGTTCAAGCTCATTAGGTTATCAACAATATCTCTTCAAATTTTAGTTCTGTTATCTCTTTGTGACATTTGTGACCTCATTCTCTTTCTTTAAATTTCTCTTTTATTATGTGGCATACTCCTTAGTCTTGTCTTTCTTGGAACACTTTTACATTCTTCATTTTCTTCCATATCTTCTACGACAATTCTCTTATATTCTACCTCAACATTTTGCAGACATTACCACTCTTTCTAAAATTTCTTCTTCTACAATTATCCAACTATGACTCTACTTATACTACAAAAACTTAACTATTAATCAACATATTTATCATGACACTTCAATATTTCATTCATCCTATACTTTCTCTTATAAAATACTATAATACAATATGGTACAAATTCAATAGTATTGGATTAGTGCACAGGGGGACGGTTGTCCCTATATAGTTTCAATCAACTATCATCAACCAGTATGTCTACCATTTCATGATTTAGTATTTCCAATTGGATAGCTCTTGAATATGTGACATGTCTTATCATGTAAGGTTCCAACTAATGCATATGAAATATTCCTAGAAACTTTATTTATTTTCTATCATAGAGTAGCACTAAATATCCTGTCTAAAATGTCTTCTTCTTAATGTGTCTGTCATGCCAATCCTTTTCACACACTTTTTGGAATTGTTGGTGAAAACCTATAACAAACCAGTCTTATTCTAATTCCATGAGTGTTGATAATATTTGTTCCATTGTGTTGGATTCATTTAGTTCGATCATTGCGACAATGTGCAAGCTAGGGACAAGAAACTCCATCAACATGACTACTTCATGTCCATATACTAGTATAAAAGTTGTCTGACCAGTCTATTTATTACATGTTGTCTTATAATCCCATAATAATGCAGGGATCCTTATGTCTCAATCATCGTGGTTCACATTTGATGCAGAAGCATTGCTCCCAAGCCAGCCATGCGACAACCAGCTAGCTAGAACATCACGCATTCAATGAAGAAGGAGAGGCGCCTCCCTCTCATTTCAAATTTTGAATTTGAAATCAATGTAATTAATGTTTTGTAAGGCCATGGAGCCATAAATATATGCCTATGCTTAGGCTTAGTTCAGAGTATCCTTAAATAGTTGTAAGGTTGGATCTAGCTCTGATCTGGACTAGACAGCCATTTAATTGTGAATTCAATGTAATTGAATGAGAGTAGGTGAGATGGAGGGAAGAGCTCAAAGAGCCCCATCACGTAAAAGATCTTTTGATCTTGTTTTGAGTTAGGTTCGAGATATAGGAGATCTCTGCGAGAGTTAGTTGGTAGAGGAGAGAAGGAGCCGAGACTCTGTCAAAGTCTAAGCTCAAGAACACCTTGTAAAGGAGGCATTTCATATTAATATAAAGAGCAGATTTCCTACATGAGTTTCTATGTGTCTTTACGTGCTTATGAATGTCTTTGCATGTTATTTATATGTTGTAGATGTGCATTTGCAGGGACAGATAGGTTCTTCTATCTGTGGGTTCTTTGACTTCAGGTTTAGGGTTCTTTGAGACTTCATGCCAAGAGGGTGTGACAAAACACTGCGGTTCTGAAAGCCAGTGCATAGATGCACTCCTGAATTCTGTGGAATTTGGACAAGGATGTGTTAAGAGGGCACACCAGTAAAAGTCATTGGATTAAGGAGAAACCTTAAGGTTGCTGAATACATTGGAGGTGAGGTTGTGCAAAGGAGGACACAGTAAAAGACATAATCATTGCGGGATTCTATGAGAGCTCTGCCAAGAGGGCATTGAGAAGGTGCATATAGTGCACAGGAGAAGGAGATAGAACCACTGAGGGTTCTATAGAGCTCTGCCAGGAGGTAATTGAGCAAGTTCCTGTGTGCACAAAGAGAAATCCGTTGAGTTCTGGAACAGAGAAGCATCCAAGGAATAGGACCTTCACAGGGTTGTTGAACACCCTACAAGCTCAACAAGGAGTTTCTTCAGCAAGAGATTGCCATGAGGGCATCAGATTCTCCATCTAAGAGAGAGAAAAAAAGGGTTAAATCCCTTAGAGGTCTAAGAAATAGAGAAGCTTAGGATGGATAGCACCTTTGTGTGTGCAAGGACCCTACAAGGAGTGCAAAGGTCGAAAAATCCTTTAAGGATTCAAAGAGGAAAAATCTCAAGAGGAGAAGTGATTTCATGTATAGGCCCATAGTTGTAAGGAGGAGAAGAAAGGCTAGGAAAACCCTTTGGAGAGTTTGATTTCAAGGAAGCTCAAGAGGGTCAACAGTTTCAAGAATGTCGACAGAAGCTGAATTCACAGGCTTCGAAGTAAGGGACAAAGGACGAGGCCTTTGATAATTGGAAAATATTCCAAGGCAGGAAGAAGAGTGCACAAGGGAGAAGCTACAACTACCGTCCGATCCCGTGCAAATTGCCAGCAGTTTTCAGATCTGGGAGAAGGTGCACATGAGTTAATATCGCATATGAGCTGAGAGGAGGCTCATAAAAGTCCCAAAATGGCAGAGGCATCAAGATTTCATAGTTGGGGGATCAGAGCGTATAGGGGTCGTGGAATCGCTGCATTGTGATTTCTCAAACTGAAAAATCCTGAAGGAATTGGGACCGTCCATCACTCAGAGGATGCGTGGTGGTAATCCGAGGATCCATCATGGTTTCAGAGAGGTAGGAGTTCAGGAGAGAGGAAGTCTTGACTCATGAAGTTCCAAACACATCAGAGCCGTCCATCTACGGAGGACATGTGTCACGAGATCTTTTTATTTCAAGGATTCAGGCATTGAAGAGTGAAACAGAGAAGTCTTTTGACTTCGTGACTTGGGAAGTCTCGAAGCAATCAAGGCCATCCATCTATGGAGGACACGTGGCGGTGATCGGGGGAGCTATCGAGAAGTCAGACACTGGGAGGTCAAAGGACTAGTGATCAGTTTTGTTGGTGTCACGGAGTCCCAAAACACCGAGAGTATTGGGACCTTCCAACAAGAGGACACGTGATGGTGATCGAGGCATCGGTAAAATCCTCAAAAGGATTATACCAGGTTTCAACATACCGGGGATCGAGATTTTGGAAGTCCTAGAGACAAGGAATATTGGTTCTTGGGGATGAAAACCTCGAAGTCATGAAACATGACATAGAGAGGAGTGGGGCTGCGGTCACACCTGGTATCGAGATATTGAGATTCGACATTTCAGGGATCCCACAGACATAAAGTCAGAACACTTCACATTGGAAGTCTCGATGTCCCAAAACGCGACACATCCTATGAGAGGAGAAAGTCGGGCCAGGGATTTCGGCATTTCGGGGATCGACATTTCGACCGTCCTGAGGACTAAGAGCCAGGGCTCTTCATATTGGAAATCCCGAAGAAGGATGCGGTCATGGGGAAAAGTGGTCACATGGACTGAGATGTGGGCCAAGGGCTAATCGGTGATTGGAGCCATTTTCGGCATTTTGGCCTATCAGGTTTTGAGGGATCGAGGAACCAAGAAACTCGACACGAGGATTTGCGAAGTTGAAAAACCCCAAAAGAAATTGTTGGCTTGGCCGAAGAGGTGAAGACACTCGCCTTATATATGTTGGCACAGGTAGGGTTTTTGGGAAAGGACCTATGGATCGAAATTTGAGATTTCGATAGGGATCCAAAAGAGTTGTTTCGGCTCGGGGAAGCACTGGAACGATCCTGTGGTGGATCTCATCTAGAATGTCGGGGAGGTCTGCGTCAGTTGTGGTATCAGAGCCACTTTCTGTCTATATACTGCGGGAAGAAGGAGGCAGAGAAGGAGAAGAAAAACACTCTGATACACGTCAAGTGTGGTACCAGAGCTTGACTTTATTTGTATATTGCAGGCAGAGGAAGCGAGAGGAGAAAGAGTACTCTGATACACATCAGTTTGGTATCATAGGAAGGAAGAGTATTGAGACTCTGTGGTGATTTCTCATAGGTATGCAACAGTCAAGAAGATAGTCAGGAGGACTATAGGGGACCCTGGAAGCACTTAGGGTTGCAGAGTGACAGCAACAGGTTTTCCAGGAGGGCAGACAGAAGGCAAGAAAATGGCTACTGAAGGCCATAGACACGATGGAAAGAAGATTCTTCAGGAGCCAAGGAAATATGAGATGGATAAAGAGCTCGCTGAGATCAGAGCGAGGATGGAGGAACTTGCACTGCAGATGTAACATGATGCAAGATCACATTGGGTGTATGAATGGCCCATGAAAATGAAAGAAAAGTGGCCAGTTAGGGAGATGTTGGCCAGAAGACAATGAACGCTATTGAAAATGTGGCTGAGGCATGTTGAAAGCCTCAGAGATGAAGACGAGATGGTTCATGTATGTGAGCCAGAAGCTGGGATAAATCTCAGTGATGATGAGGAGAAGAGATCACTGGAATATATCAGTGACTGCCAAGTGAGCAGTGAGGAAATTTCCAATGGCCAGGTGGGCAATGAGATGAGATTGTTGTGGGATCTCATAGACTGTCAGGAGGACAGCAGGGGAATTTCATGTTTCCAAGAGGGCAATGAGATGAGATCACTACGAGATCTCATAGACTACCAGGGGGGAAACAGAGAACTCCCATACTCCCAGGAGGGCAAGGGAGAGAATATAAGCTCAAAGATAATTTCATATCAGCAAGGAAAACTGACAGAGAAGGAGGATCATAGGAATCTTCTAATGATTGGGGGAGTTCATATATTCCTGCCAGATAGCTCAGATGAGGCCAGCATATGAGTTGCAGAGGGAGAAACAATAGAAGGATAGCTAGCTATGACTATTAAAGAGATGGAGTAGACACTGATGTTTTCCCAAGAAAAAGGAAATGATCATTTTGAGGAATGGCTCAACACTTTTAGCCAGGAAGCTGAAAAGGAGACAACTACATCACTGAAGCTGACAGCAAGAGAAGAGCATGGAGATAAGTTGATCACTCCATGGGAGACGGAGTTGGAGATGCTGGAGGATTGGTTGAACAATCTAGAGCCAGTAGATGACTACCATGAACAAACAGTGAGGCTGATGATAGCAGAAGATGAGCATTCCAAAGAATTGCTCAGAAATTTCAGCTAAGGAATTGAATAGGTGATGAAGACTGCAATGCCGAGGCATGCAAAAACAGACAAAGAAGAATACTAGCCCAAGGAGCAGCTGGAGGAAGTAGGAGACATGCCTGCAAGAGAAATGGTAGCAACAACACTGCCACAGAAGGAAAATGGACAACAGTTTAGTGGTGAGACTGCAAAGATGAACTTTGTAGCAGAGTGGCAAGTTAAGGCCACAACAATTAGAGAATATGGCATGGGAACTCTGGTAGATATACCCACTGATGAGGAAGAATTGCAACAGAGGAGACTACCTGAACAGAGCCAGCCACTGGAGCAACTAAATGAGGAGATCGAGAAGATCCGAAAGCTGATGGTCAGATCAACAGAAGCTACCAGCGAAGGGAAGTTGAGCATAAGAGAGACATCAACAACAGCAGCAACAACAAAAATAGAGTAGTGGAGCAGATGAACAATTCCAGAGGACTATTTGGGATCCAGGAGGATTTCAACAGCGGTGTTGGGGAGCTCATGAGTAGGATCTCATGAATTTTTCATATCAAAGGAGTATGATGTAGAATCATTGCTCCCAAGCCAGCCATGCGCCAACCAACCAACCAACACAATGCGCATTCAATGAAGAAGGAGAGGCGCAATCCTCTTGTTTCAAATTTTGAATTTGAAATCAATGCAATTAATGTTTTGTAAGGCCATGGAGACATAAAGATATGCCTATGCACAGGCTTAGTTCAGAGTAGCCTTAAATAGTTGTAAGGCTGGATCTAGATCCAATCTGGACTAGACATCCATTTAATTGTGAATTCAATGTAATTGAATGAGAGTAGGTGAGATGGAAGGAAGAGCTTAAAGAGCCCCCTCACGTAAAATATTTTTTGATCTTTTTTTGAGTTAGGGTCGAGATATAGGAGAGCTCTGCGAGAGTTAGTTGGTATAGGAGAGAAGGATTTGAGACTCTGTCAAAGTCTGAGCTCAAGAACACCTTGTAAATGAGGCGTTTCATTTTAATATAAAGAGTAGATTTCCTACATGAGTTTATGTCTTTCTTTATGTGTTTATGAATGTCTTTGTGTGTTCTTTATATGTTGTAGATGTGCATTTGCAGGGATAGATAGGTTATTCTATCTGTGGGTTGTTTGAGACTTCATACCAAGAGGGTGTGACAGAATGTTGGGGGTTCTAAAAGCCAGTGCATAGATGCACCCCTAAATTTTGCATAATTTGGGAAAGGACGTGTCAGGAGGGTGCACCAGCTGAAGTCATTGGCTCAAGGAGAAACCTAAAGGTTGCTAAATACCTTGGAGGTGAGGTTGTGCAAAGGAGGACACAGTAGAAGATAGAATCACTGCAATATTCTATGAGAGCTCTGCCAAGAGGGCATTGAGCAAGTGCAGATAGTGCACAAGATAAGGAGATAGAACCACTGAGGGTTCTATAGAGCTCTTCTAGGAGGGCATTGAGCAAGTTCCTGTGTGCACAAAGAGAACTCCTTTGATTTTTGGAAAAGAGAAGTGTCGAAGGAATAGGACCTTCACAGGGTTGTTGAACACCCTACAGGCTCAGCAAGGAGTTTCTTGAGCAAGCAATTGCCACGAGGGCATTAGATTATCCATCTAAGAGAGAGAAAAAAAGGGTTGAATCCCTTAGAGGTCTGAGCAATAGAGAATCTCAGGACAAATAGCACCTTCATCTGTGCAGGGACCCTACAAGGAGTGTAGAGGTCAAAGAATCCTTTAGGGATTCAAAGAGGGAAAATCTCAGGAGGAGCAGTGCTTTCATGTACAGGCCCATAGCTGTAAGGAGGAGAAGAAAGGCTAGGAAAATCCTTTGGAGGATTTGAGTTCGAGGAAGCTTAGGAGGGTCAACGGTTTCAAGAATGCCAAAGAAATCTAAAGTCGTAGGCTTCAAAGAAGGGGACAAAGGCCGAGGCCTTTGATAATTGGAAAATATTCCAAGGTAGGAAGAAGAGCACACAAGGGAGAAGCTAAAAATACTATCAGATCCCACGTAGATCGCCGACAGTCATCAAATCTGGGAGAAGGTACGTGTGAGTTAATTTCACGTATGAGCTGAGCAGAGGATCGTCAAAGTCCCGAAATGACATAGGCATCAGAATTTCAAAGTTCGGGGATCGCTGCATCACGATTTCCCAATCCGTGAAGTCCCGAAGGAATTGGGATTGTCCATCACTCATAGGATGTGTGGCGGTAATCGGAGGACCCATCGGGGTTTCGGATATCGGGAGACAAAGAGGTAGGAGTTCAGGAGAGAGGAAGTCTCAACTCATGAAGTTCTGAACACATCAGAGGTGTCCATCTGCGGAGGACGCATGTCACGAGATCCTCGTATTTTTGGGATTCAGGCATTGAAGAGAGGAACAGGGAAGTCTTTTGACTTTGCGACTTGTGAAGTCCTGAAGCAATTAGGGTTGTCCATCTAGGGAGTACACGTGGCAGTGATCAAGGGAGCTACCGGAAAGTTGGGCACTGGGAGTTCGAAGGACCAGTGATCAGTGTCGTTGGGGTCGCGGAGTCCCAAAACACCGAGAGTATCGGGACCATCCAACAGGAGGAGATGTGGTGGTGATCGAGGCATCGGGAAAATCCTCGAAAGGATTATACTGGGTTTTGGCATACTAGGGATTAGGATTTCGAAAGTCTTAGAGACAAGGATTCCAGGCTCTTGGGGATGAAAACCCCGAAGTCGCGAAATGCGACATAGAGAGGAGTGAGGATGCGGTCACACCTGGTATCGGGATATCGGGATTCAGAATTTTGGGGATCCCACAGACATAAAGTCGGAACACTTCACATCAAAATTCCTGAAGTCATGAAACACGACACATCATGTGGGAGGAGAAAGTCATTCCAGGGATTTCGGCATTTTGGGGATCGACATTTCGACCATACCGAGGACTAAGAGCCGGGGCTCTTGATATTGGAAATCTCGAAGAAGGCTACGGCCATGGGGAAAAGTGGCCACATGGACTGAGATGTAGTCCAAGGGATAAAAAGCGATTGGAGTCGTTTTCATCATTTTGGCCTATCAGGTTTCAGGGGATCGAGGAACCAAGAACCTCAACATGAGGATTCACGAAGTCACGAAACCTGAAAAATCAATTGTTGGCTTGGACGAAGAGGTGAATACTCTCGCCTTGTATATGTTGGCACAGGTAGGGTTTTCAGGAAAGGACTTGTGGATCGAAATTTGAGATTCTGATAGGGATCCGAAAGAGTCGTTTCGACTCGGGGAAGCATTGGAACAATCCTGTGGCGGATCTCGGCTGGAGGGTTGGGGAGGTCTATGTCAACATTCCAAATATTTGTCAATAAGGATGATTTTAAGGATGGAAATTTATATTAAAATGTAGAAACGTGGGCTAATATTACTAGTCCTTAAAATGCAAAATGTTAAATGTTTAGCAATAGTTTTGTAAAAATATTTAAACTTATAAGGATTTTGTATAGTTTCTATAAAATTTTGGTAATTTTTAAGGTAAATAATTTTATTCTATGGAATTTGGGCGAATGGTTTTTAGAAAAAATGGAAATTAGCGAATCTTTTTTGGGGAAAAAGCATGGAAAATTAGCCCATTTGCGGAATTTAGCTCATAAAATCATCTATGTTTGTCAAATCATTCTCCATTACTTTGTTGAAATATCCTATTATGCCAGTTTTATGAGGATGATATGGAGTGCTCTTTTGATGGTGGATTTTGAACTCCTGTGTCAATGTGGTAATCGTTTGCTTTTGAAAATGAGTGCCTTTATCACTCCTACGTATGCGCATAAATCCAAACCTCATGACGACATTCTCAAAACAAAACCGTGCAATATTATTTATGCTACAGTCCTTGACATGTTTGTCTTCAACTCATCTAGTTAAGTATTTTGTTAGAATAATTATGTACCTTGCACCTGATCATTTAGCTGGTGGGTTAATAGGCTCAAACAAATATTGCCCATTTATCAAAAATTTGTAATGTGACTTGTGTTACTAGTGTAATTTCATCCCTTCGTGATGGTTTTCCAACCCTATGACATACATTGCAAGTGTTACAATATTCCTTAGAATCTTTATGTTTCGTAGGCCACCATAAAACTACGCGTAGGGAATTCTATTTTGTTGCTTTACCTACATAGTGACATCTAACTACAACTTCATGAGATTTTGAAAAAATAATGGTTCTTTCATGATCCAAAACACGTCATTGCAGAATCTCATCTACACCAAATTTATACAAGTTCCCTACAATGAGTTGGTAATATGTTTCATTTACGATAAGTTTCTTATTTTGTGCGAATGTTAAACCTGACGGAATTGTTCCTATACTAAAAAATTGTGCAATGTCAGAAAAGTAATCATCAACCATTTCAATTGCAAACACATTTTCGTCAAGAATTTTGTCATCGATGTTTTTGGCCTCTTCTCCTGTCAATATGTGTGATAATTGATCTAGTCCTACATTCTTTGTCCATGGCTTCACAACTACTTCAAAATCATATTCCTAGAATAATAGTAACCATTTATAGATCTTCCCCACCCATCACTGGCTTTTTGACCAGGTACCTCAACATAGAGTGATCAGTATACATTTTGAAATGTGACCCAAGTAAGTAGTAGTGGAATTTTTACAGCACATAAACCATCGCTAATCCTTCTCGCTTAGTTGTGTTGTAATTTTTTTATGTAGTTTATAGTTTCCTGCTCACAAAAGAAATGGGGTGATCCAAGTTAACATCTCCCAGCTAATCCAAAACAACACCTAGCGTGAGGACACATCAACATGCACATGGAACTCCTTCTTCCAGTGTGGGAATACTAGGATTGGTTTTGTAACTATATTTTGCTTTAAGGTATCAAGACCCCGTTGACACTCCTCACCATTAGAACTTAGTTTTCTTCCTTGAAATTTTCTCCATCGGAGCAGTAACATGTGTATACCCTTTGGTGAACTTCCATTAATACCCTGTATGATCGAGTATTGTGCAAAATTGTCACACTAATGTTGGTGATGGAAAATCAACAATGACCACAATATTTGCAGGGTCCATAAATATACCTTGTTTACATATGATGTGTCCCAATAGGACACCAAATGGTGAAAACAATATATGCTTCTTCAAGTTTAGTGAGATATGGTACTGTCTATATATGTCCAACATTAAGTGGAACACCTCCACATGGTTCTTCAATACATTATAAATCATCCAGTCATCCAAACACACTTCCAAAAATATGTGAGTAAACTCTTGGAATGATGTGAAGAATATGTATGAAAGGATTTTGGCATGTTCTTCAATCTAAATGGAATCACAATGTACTGGTAGAATCCCCATTCTTTCACAAATGTGGTCTTATGTCTGTTTTCTTGCGTGATCTTAATATGATGATATCCTGAAAAACCATCTATAAGAGAATAGACTTCTTTCCCACCCACATTCTCCA
The DNA here is from genome assembly GCA_010110895.2 of Picea sitchensis. NCBI lineage: Eukaryota > Viridiplantae > Streptophyta > Pinopsida > Pinales > Pinaceae > Picea > Picea sitchensis. The sequence continues at coordinate 1,563 of SNQJ01S0085270.1, read as the reverse complement.
ATACTTCATAGGTGAAAGGTGTATGGAATGGATCATGGAGACATGCATCGTTCAAATTTCTCAATTCAAAAAAAACCCTTATACCTCCTTTCTTATTGTTCTGAATCACCATAGGGCTAATCCACTTAGACTCTTCAACAAGTTTAATTATCCCTTCTTCCAACATCTTATCCAATTATTCTTTCACCTTTTGTTTATAGATGGGGTTCAAACTATATGGTCGTTGCTTAAATGGATTAGCCTCAGGTTTTCATGGGATTTTCATCTCTCCTATTGCACCTATAAGACCTTTCATTTATAAAAAAATTGTGGGGAATAAGTTCTGATATTCATGTAATATTTTTGAGAAATTTTCGACTATCTCTTTGTTCTAGTAATCTCCAATATGTGAAAATTTTGGATTCTCTTCTATGAAAATGTTTACTTGTTGTGTCTTTAGTGGCTGCGTGTAATCTATCATGTCCAATTTAGGTCCTTAAACTATGTGCTCACCTTCCAAATTTGGTATCTGTAGGTTTTGTGGATCGTCCTCCTCTTGTTCTTCTCAAGTGACACGGTAACATTCCAATGCCTCTAATACTATCACGGGTCTCCTTCTAGCATTCCACCATGGGAATGGTTCATCCAATATGAAGATTGCACTCTTAATAAATTGTAATTTCATGTCAACTATAGGTGCCTCATCTTTAAAACTAAGGGTGAATGTAAAATTATGTACCAATTCATCCAAGTCCGATGTACCTCTGCGCACTTCTAATTATGTGTACCAATTCTTTAGGACAATGTCCAACGTATGTATAAAGAAGTGTACCCATTCTAGCTTCGGTACTTTACTCCATGTTGTAAGACACCGATCAACATGTTCTATTGGGATGGTTATGCAAGTATACTTTTTTGCAGTAAATTATACATATGTTACAATTCTTACCTTTAATAACCTTCTGCATTGTTTCCAATTCTCTATTTGGTCTTTGTGCCTACCCCACCATCTAGCTGGTGTTGGGTATGTGTTATATTATTTGCATGTGTGTGTGTGGATGCATCAGATTAGGGTTTTGGTAGCTATGGAATACCTAAAACAATGTAATATTGTATGGTGAATGGTGAAATTAATACAATGAAGAGTTGAAAGGTGCGGCACCAAGGAAGTTTGGTTTTCTCCCTGTTAAGGGTTTCTAGTGTAAATCTCTTTGTACTATGTGTATGAGCCATTGATTAATTTCTATTTTTCTTAAGAATCAGTATGTATTTCTTTAATTAACAGGTTTAAAATTTACATGTGGTATCAGAGCTCATTTTTGGCTTCAAGGGGACGCCTTTGTTGTTGAGGGTTTGGCTCGGTCTTGATAGATCAAGTTTATCCTGGGTCTCTGATAAATATGTGTTTAGTGGGATATTTTGCAGTGGTGATTCAAGTATATAAAGAGGAATGGTGAGATATTCTAGAATCGAGATAGATAAGTTCAACGGTAAAAACTTTGAGGGCATTCTTATAGACAAAGAACAATGGATCATTGTGGATCCTAGTAGACAACCTACTAGTACGTAGTCTACTGGAACACA
>SNQJ01S0085268.1:14680-30561 GCA_010110895.2 Picea sitchensis | reverse complement strand
CAAGCATTTATTATTAATGAGAACAAGTAAAAGTACTTACAACCCTTTGAATGAAGGTGCAACAACTTCTTCCAGTTCTCCTTGTCCAACCCCTTTTCTCAAGTAATCTCCATTGATTTCTTTGATGACATCTCACTCATGAGATCATAAGTTTGATGTAATTCTCAATCTCCATCTGTGTTCTACCATGAGGAGGCCTCCTTATATAGGTTTGGAGAGTCCTAATCATTTGAGAGATATTTGGGATAAGTTGAGGATTCCTCGCCTTCAATTGTGGATCTTCCCTAAGATCATGCCTTGACCATCTATTTGAATCCAACCACCTTCAGGAATTGAGGGATTCCTCCCTGATTTGTCTCAACAAACCCAAAACTTGCTCAGAAAAGGGTAGCACTCCCCCAAAAGGGTGCACAAGGTGCTTAAACACTCCCCCAAAGAGGCTCATGGAGTGTCATCACTCCTTGATAGTGGGTAGGGGAGTGCTCCTCTCCAAAATTCATTTTTTAGTGGTTCTTTTAGTGGCAAAAGGTTTTTACTCCCTATCAAGTGATCTCTCTTCTTCAAAACTAGTCTTTGAGGCGTCTTAAGTGTATTTATGATGTCGTTAGAGGAACAACATAGGCAATATGGTAGTATGATGTTTGTGACACTTGCAACACTCATAGTCAAGATGCGACACTTACAACACTTGTAATGACGACACTTGCGACACTATTGAAGTGAGTAATTTTGAGGTGTAACAATATGTCTTTTGCACCTAATATCTATGCCAAAAGATGTATGTAGCACCAAATAGGTCGAAATTCATGAGTTAAGGGTGGAAACCCCCTAAAAACATGGTATTTTTTCTTCCTCAGAGTGCTGCCAGCCAAGAATCAAGGGACATTGTCCCCACCGACCTCTAGAGCGCTCCTTGTGCATTAATTCCCGCTCTTAATCAGCAACACTTTGAGATACATATGTAATTGGATGATATCCATCATTTACCTGCTTCTCTCCTCAATGTAAGCAAGGGAGGTCGAACTCTCAAGCCTATATATAGACCTCTAGCCTAGGAGAGAAGGAGACATAATTTTGGAGGGTATTGTATTGAGACTTTTGTTTTGAAGACTTTTGTTGAATATTTAGAGCCTTTTTTCTCTTGGTGTATTTTTGTTGTTAATGAAATAAAGATGGTTTTGCCTTCAGTTTATTATCTAGTTCTCTTAAGGCACCTTATGTTACTTGGGTAGGGCCCAATCAAAAGGGATCAAGGACCCTATTGCAATTTCTATAGTTTTCATGCATGTTAATTAGTGATTAGATAACATTTCATTCTCTTTTGAAGCTTAATATAGTTTTTCATGATTAATCCTAGTTTCCGCCAAGGTTATCATTGAATGGTTAGTTATAGAAGACACCCTATAGAAATGTTCAATAGCCTTTTGGAGCACTCTTAGGTTCCTCCCAAGGCCAATAAACTCATATCCACTTCATTTTATTATAGTCTAGATATTTTGATGCTTCTAAATACTTACACTACCTTTTTAGGCCTTATTTTTGCTTCGTGTAGGAGTTTCATGTAGAAATTGCACAGTTCCTATAGAAAATGTACAATTCATGTAGAAAATTCTTGTGGGACTGTTTTAGTTCTAGATTTAATTTCATCTTAATCTTATTTTCATGAAAAAATCAATAAACAATAAAAAGACATAGGCCTGCTATTAATCATGGAGTTAGACAAATTAGCTTTCTCTATTCATGCATTAGTTTATCTTTTATTCAATTACATTTTTTTGTCATAACTTAGATCGAATTCATATTATGCTTTCAGTTTGCTCTTTATGATTTAGTATTCTTTATTTCCATTAGAATAAGTTACTTCTATGCAATTTAGATTAATTGTCCTTTCAAGTTGATGTTTTTTCCTTCAAAGAAATAATTTACAATTTTCTTTTAAATTTCAATCCCTTGCACTACTTCCAACCTTTGATCAGTCTCAGACTTATACTTTTGTTAATGCACACTACATATACATTGCAAACCATCTATTAAGTTTGTGCGAACTTGGGGTTGACAAAGTAAAGTAAGAATCCAAGGATACAACAATATTATTGTTGATATTCTTAGGGCCATAAAGGAGCAAAACATATCATTTTCCAAAATGAAGTTAGAGGTGATCTAGGTGGATCTCGACATGCATCGACATTTTCCACTCAATCAGCATTTTTGAGCCTGTGGTTTTGATAAACCATGATATTCACCCTTTTGATGGGGAATGTAATGTAATTCCATCTCCATTTATTAATTACATCCATCATGTAATGATTTCCTAGTGGTATTATGTACATTCCTACAACGTTAATTCTTTGAATCCCATCATAACTTTGTAGCTAAGCACACTTGGGATAGAGTAGTACTAGGATGGGTGACCTCTTGGGAAGTCCTAGTGTTTTACATTCTTATGGAATTTTGTAAACTTGGACCAATTTATGCCACATGCATCATGGGAATTATTCTCCTCTCACTCTCACATATATAATCGATGTGAAGGAGGTCCTTTCAGCATGCAATGGAGTGTGATATAAATCTTGTTGTGAATTAAGCATAGCTAATATCCATTTCTCTTCAGAGATAAGCTACCACCATTATAGCCATTTTGTGTCTATAGTATTATGTTATTTTTATTCATTAATAGAGGTTGGGTTTCACTATATTTTTGTGCTCTCTACTATCATTTTGTTTGTATCTCATCTCGTTCTCAATACAAATTGGATCAATGGTATCAAAGAAATATTATCCTTGTTATTTCTCGGTGCATGTCTTCGACGTAGTCAGGGTATAGATATTTTGTTCTTGAGATAGTTTCACTTGGGGATGAATTATCTTGCTAGCCCAAGCGATCCCCCATGGTAGAAGAAAAGAGAGATGATGGAGGAAAATATCCTTTCAAGACATTTCTTGAGGAAGCTCTCATGCGATAGAGGAACAAGATGATGGACAACTTCAATCATATCCTTCGACGACTATTGATGGCGGTCGACGCATCTTCAACAAGTAGCCATTTCGGAGGATTGACGCCCTTTATTAGTGTACATATTAATTTTGATATTCTCTTATTTGAAGGGTAGATATATGTAGATGATCTAGAAAAATGGTTGAATCTACTAGAAGGTTATTACTCTATCCAAAAAAAAATCGATGGAAAAAAGATCACCTTCGTGCTCCTTAAATCCCTTCCCCTTTTGGTGGGAATGTTACTAGGAGAGGCATGTCGTGTATGAATCTACGACATTCGAGAGAGAACCCACTTAGGTTGCATTTGTGGATGCCCTAAAGGAGGATTTCTACCCTATTGGAAGCTATGATGACCAGTATATGAGATGGATGAATCTGCATCAAGAGAGACTAGACAATGCCAAAGACCTAGGTATTCAATATTCAGAGAGACACCTAGTTTTGAAGTACCATATTGGATTACAGAGATACATCCAAGAATAGATGTATTTCTTGGACATCTCCTCACTATGAGTCTCTTATCAATATGCTATCAAAATCAAACAAAAATTTAAGAAGTGGAATAAGTGGTAGCTTGGATCCACAAATATACAATAATAGAAGCATGGAAAAGGTGGACTAACTCACAGAACAAGGGATAGAGCATGGAATTCCAACCTCAATACAACCAATCGAAGATGCAAAAAAAGAAGGGTAATGAGAATACGAAGAAGGACATTGGAAAATGGTGTGAGTTCCACAAAATCCCCTGGCACAACACTGATGAATGCCACTCAAAATTATCATTGTTGGCTAATATTAAATAAAGATGACTCATACCCCAACTCATACTATGATTTGAAGCAACATAAGGGAAACAAGATCATTGGTGTGGAATCTAGTGCTACCATCACAACTATAAAGATCCAACCAAATGAGTATTCCATTCACATATGTGGGTGAAGGGGACCCCACTACTTTTCACTGTTGATAGCGAGAGCCAAAAGAACCTAATATTGGATGAGGTTATCAAGAGATTGAATTTGTGGATGATGCCACACCACCAACCATACACCATTGGTTGGGTTAGCTAGGGATGAGACCTTCACATCAGCCAACAGTGTCACTTGTCCTATGGCATAAATCCCTTCAAATATGAGGCATTGTGTGATGTTTCCCCACTTGAAGTTTGTGATGTTATTTTCAAACAACCATATATGTGGAAATGTCATGTTGTTTATGAGTCTCGGCTTTGTGGTGTCATTTTTACTATGGGGGTTCAACTCTAAATGATATCAGAGGTAGTTATGACTACTACCATTTCATTGATCTTGGAAAAACAATGCCACAAAGTAATCTCTTAGACAACAAAGTTTTACCTCTTCATGAGTTGGTCAGAAGGTGAACACAAGGCCACTATGGCCACCATGACCTCAACCCAAGACCTTTCTATACAATAGAAGTAGGTTGAAAAAATTGTAGAGGAGCACAAAGATATATTTTCACCTATGGGGGTGCCTTTTCACTGTCAATTCAAGCATTCCATTGACTTGGTTCTCGTTGCTCCCTTACCCAATGGTCAAATCTATAGATTTTCCCTTTCAGAGAATGATATTCTTCCATATGTTCAACATAACTATAATATATTCCTTCATAGCTCTATAGGCCACGACCCATTTTAGGTGTGCTTGGGGTTCCAGTGATTATCCCCCATTGTTACAACTCTTCATGTTGCATCTTCACCGACAGAGTCCTCCCACACTCAGACAAAGGGAGATTATGCAACTAGATTTTTTTAATGGATCCAATGCCTCCAACAACATGTTCATGAAATCCTTCAACATGATAATGCCAAGTACAAGAAGGACATGTACTTCAGCAAGGAAAGAAACTCACTAAGGTTCAGATTCAACAAAAGTTTCCCCATCTCCCAAGGGAACTTGAAGCAATGGGGAACATTTATTTTCAAGGGAGCAGGACTGATCTAGGTGGATCTCACAGGCCATCCACCTTTTCCATTGAATCAACATTTTCGAGCCTGTGTTTTTTCTAAACCATGAGATTAACCCTTTTGATGGGGAATGTAATGTAATTCCATCTCCACTTGTTAATTGCATTATTCATGTAATCATTTCCTAGTGGTATTATGTACATGCCTACAACATTAATACATTAGATCCCATCAAAACTCTATAGTTAAGAGTAGTTGAGCTAGAGTAGTATTGGGATGTGTGACCTCTTAGGAAGTCCTAGTTTTTTACATGTCATTTGTATTTTGTAAACTTAGACCAATTTATCCCACATGCATCATTGTAATTATTCTCCTCTCATCGTCTCATATATAATATAGGTGAAGGAGGTCCTTTGAGCATGCAATGGAGTGTGTTGTAAATCTTGTTTTGAATGAAGTGTAACCAACATCTCTTTCTCTTTAGAGTTAAGCTACCACTATTCTATCCAATTTGTGTCTATAATATTCTTCTATTTTTATTCATTAATAGAAGTTGGGTTTCACTATATTTTGTGTTATCTTCTATTGTTTTGTTTATATCTCATTTCATTCTTAATATAATATAGATCAAGAGGGCCATGTTTTTACCTAGTCGGAAATTCACATGGAAACACTCAAGTTGGTGGGTGATCTATTAGTAACTAAGTGGAAGGATTTCAAAACTCTCATTAAGTCCTAGTTATATCCTATTAGGTATGTAGAGGACCAATGGATCTATTAGCATTACTTCAAGAAAAGACAAAGGCAGAGTGTACATGAGTACAAAATTGAGTTCAGGAAGATGGCCATCATGCTGGGTATCTCTCCCAAGAAACCATATGTACTCCTCAATTATATGGGAGGTATACATAGTCATCTATGAAATAAAGTGATGCTTTTCAAGCCAAATATAGTGGATGAGGAATGTGTACAAGAACAATATTTGGAAAACATAGGACACAAGAAAGGGAAACCAAGTGGTTCCAAGAAGAAATAGCACCAGGAAGCTTCCAATGAGGGGAAGAATAAGTAGAAAGGGGGAAAGGAAAATAAGATGACAACCACTGCACATCAGTGCAAGGATCCTAGCAAAAATTTCAATATTGATAGTTACACTGAAGAAAAGTGTTGGAAACTGCATCCAGAGTTGAACCCAAAGAACCATAAGAAGGAAGCAAAGAAAATGAATATTCTAGCCAACGATTCGAGTAATCAGGTTGAAAGTAGATTATATGTAGATGATAATATTATATGCACATTAATGCAGAAGGAGGTGAATCTAAGTAGCCTTCATCACAAGGAAGAGAAGGATATGACCAAACTCTTCCATGTCAAGATTCAGGTCAAGAAGACCAAGATAGATGCTTTATTCAAATATGCTTCATAACTTCAATATAGGCTAATCTCATAGTAGTGGATCTTGTCGACAATATTGGATTGGAGGTTAATGATCATCCTATCCCCTATCCATTGGTAGTGATCATCCCATCCCTATCCATTGGGTTGGTAAACAAGGATGCAGAGATCAAGGCAAAGCAATTCAAGACTAAATTTGTAGTAAGTGCATATTTTATTGATGAAATGGGAATTGGATGTAGTACCCCTTGATCTATGTGGATTAGTGTTTAGAAACACATACATGTATATGAGGGATGGAATATTCATACGGAGAGACAACCAGTACCGACTAATCGAGGATGGGAAATCCTACATTATCAACACGCATAAAGGTGGGTCAAAGATATCACTAGTAAGTACCAACCAAGCCAAGAAGTTACTAGTTCCTCGTAAAATATACTTTTACTCTTTCCTCTAAGGAAAATCAACTGGGTGAAGAGTTGTTGCGCAAAGACATCCCCATAAGGAGTGTATTAAGGGAATATAAACATGAATTGGATGAGTTTCTAAAGGAATACAAGGGAGTGTTCTGGGGACCTAAAGCGACACCACCTATGAGGGAAGTGGAGCATTAAATCCAATTATTTCCATACTCACCCTTGTTGAATATTAATGTATAGGACAGCCGCTCGAAGCAAATGAAGCAAAGAAGCAGCTAAAATAATTGTTGGAGTAGGGTGATCTGAACCAAGTATTCACCTGGTCACCCATCATAATTGTTCCCAAGAAGGATGGACTTGGAGAATGTGTATCAATTAATAAAGCATTTAAACAAGATTACACTAAAGAATTGGTATCCTCTACCCAGGATCGATGATCTATCGACTAGCTACAACATGACAAGTACCTCACTGTTGGATTTGAAATCGGATATCACTAGGGTAATGAAGTCAAATTAGAAAATACCTGGAATGTTTTCTTCAAGACAAAGAAAGTTTGTATGAGTGGTTGGTTATTCCATTCAATTTATACAACACATGAGTTACATTTATGAGACTATTGAATGATTTTTTACACACTTATCTAGATTCATTTGTTGTTGTCTATTTGGATGATATATCGGGTTATAAAGTGCTACCTGAGAGGAGCAAATTTCACATCTTATGTAGGTGCTAGAGACCTTGAAGAAGAAGCACTAGTTGGTTGGCCAATACAAAGAAATGTGAGTTTTCTTGGCAGTATTTAGTGTATATAGGGTATGTGGGATTGGTGGAGGAGAGATGAAGATAGATCTTGCCAAGATGGAGGCTATCATGAAATGTCTACCTACAAATTGAACATAAGTTAGGATCTTTGTTGGGGAACACAATACTTACAAAATTTTATAGCTTCCAATGGGGGGAGAATCAACAAAAGGCTTTTGATGAGATGAAAAAAAAGTTGAGCACTAGTGCCTGTATACCAAACTTGCGTAAGCCCTTCAAGTGGGAGATATATGTAAGCTGGTATGCCATGGGAGTAGTCCTTATGAAACATTGAGGAGGGGGGGGGGATGAATCAACATGAACACTTTTACCACTTCTTTTAACCACAATATATAAACTTCAACTTAATCAACAATATATCATCTGTGACATGAGCATATAAACATAAGAAACATCACATCAACAACATCACATCAAGTACAAGCATAACTATAATTTATGTGGAAGCCCAAACAATAGAAACCCACATAATGCTTTCTCTTATATAATAAAGTATCATATCTATTAGAAGCAATTCAACTTCCTCTACCCTAGCCGCAACTAGAAGAAGGGATACAACCCCCTATTTATATCACTACCACAATAATCACATCGCTCTACCATCGTCATACATCAACTGTAACTGGGTCAACTTTGTAAATGTATCCAACTCACATCACAACCTATCCAACCTATCACTGACCAACATGTCCAACCTGTCATTGTCATTGATACTTAACTAGATCCTCTCTACATGGATCATATACTAAGGACACCTCTCAACTAGATGTCCAATATCACAAACACATGCCTCTACCAGCATGTACCAAGATCACCTATATATCACATAGGATATGTGTCTCAATCCATGCACCAAAGTATGTACCAAAACCATCAACTATAGGCCCATAATTAGCATCAATCGTACTCACTACGTAAGTGATCAACTATGCACCAACAACTATGTAAAACCATCCATCAACCATGCACCATAACCTGTAGCAAATCATGCATCAACCATGCACTATAACTTGTACCCATATGTCTCAAATCCATCAACCATGTACATCAACACCATATTTGTTTACGTGGTATTTCTCTTGTGACTTTGGATTAAATTCAGAAAGATTAAGAATGTATCGAGAAGACTGAAATGTTCCCTCACAGAAAAGTATACAAAACTTAAAGAACAACTGTTTTTTCTAGGAGAAAGTAAGGAAATAAAGAAAGAGAAAGAGTGCACCTTAAGTCTCTCGATTGATGTAAATCCCTGCTCCCTCTTTTCGAAGAGCTCTCGATCCTTTGTCGGAAACATCCTACAAAATAGAAACAAGACAAGTGCTACTACGAGGTAGTTATATAATCAAACAATATACATGTCATGTACTTTATTCAAAGAAAATATGATAAGAAAAGATACACAATGTTTCAATTAACACTCAATTTGGAGGGAAAGAGACTCCTCTATTAACACCAAATATGAAGTTTAATTACAACCTAAATCACTTTCGACACTGCTTCAGAGCCAACTTCTTGAGTTCTTCCATGAGTCCTTAAAGAATCAACTCGGCCACATTAGTCTTCCTTGGATAACCCAAATATGGATAAAGAAACACCCAATGACTATATAAGAAGGAGAGAGACAATGGAAAGGGAATTTCCATATTGGGGAATGTTACTCAAAGGATAATAAGTGTTGATAATTTGAGAGGGGGGTGAATCAATATCAAGTACAATTTAAACCTTTTTTCAACTTCTATACTTAAACCATTCAATTATATCCAATGAGAAATGAAATAAAGTATGAGTTACACCTAATACACCACAATACACTATGCACAATATATGAGAAATAATCAATAGTTATTGTTCAAGGGAAGTAATGACTTCCAAAGGTAGCTATAGCTTCCAAATGTAAAGGAGGGATAAACTCCAGAGGAAGATACAATCCTCCAATATCAAGAGATATTTAACTTCCATCCTTTCCCCTTCCTTCCACCCAAGAATATATGAGAGATAATAAACTTTACATTAAATCATCACCATCAACCAATCATCACATAGAACCCGATAATGCTTCCCGAGACTTCTTCAATTTCTACAATTTTTCACTTGGAGTAATTCGATCTTGTGGTGTAGATACTATCACTCAATGTATTCTTTGAACTCCTCCAATTTTCAATTCTTGAACCCTCCCCAAAAAGAGGCTATAGAAATAATGGTAGACTTTATTCACTCGGTCTATTCAGAAATTGAACTTGCACAGTATGCCTCGCGCTCAATAATTAATATCTAATTTTGAACTCACACAAGAAACTAAAATCTGTACTATTTCCACTAAATTTGTCCCACTTCATTTGATTCTCGATGAAGAAGTTATGACTATTTTAATCTTAACACCTGCTTATTGACTAGCTTCGGGATCTGGTCACAAACCCCTATCTTCCACATAGTGTATCTCCATAATTATAGCCAATCAAGAGATGAAAATTTTACCGCATGTACCTTGATATGTATTCTCACACCATAATGATTTCAAATTCATCTGAATCGTTCTAGAAAAAAAATTATAGCAAAATGGTAAGATGACCTAAAATAACATACCTTAGAACACACTGCACCAAAAGACTTCATCCTCCCTTGAAATTCGGCTTCTTCCTTTTATTTCCTATTAAATTAAACTTGTATAAAATGAATGTATAATGATGTTTATTTATGCCATTTATGTCACTTTAACATTAGGGATGATCTCGACACTTCTTATTTTGTAATTCTTTTCTTTAATTATTTTCGTGGCCTACATGTATCTCCTTCTTCACTCCACTTGTCATTCAAAAATCATTTCTCCTCAACCATGAGGGATCCATGGATGTGCCACATACCACCGAAACAACATGATGTATAGTATCCATCCATGGGTATAACGATGTGTGCATTTTCTCTCTCATGTCCAAATACCTTCATCAATCTTAAGGGTCCAAAACCCATGACTAGGGTTGACATCAATGACAATGTCCAATCTTCCAACAATATCCCTTTGTCATTGATGGAAACACTCATGCTCCCCCTATCATCATGATCCCAATTTCTCTCTGTTGACGGGCGAAATAGTCCGTCCGTCAATTGAGAGAGTGGAACCGGTCCGGGGTTGTCTAAATAACCCAAGCCGTTTGGAATGAACCACCCTGACGAGTTTAATGGCTCCATTGGCCGCTATAAGGTCTTAAGAAAACCAAAGAGAAAATTGATCTGAGCTAACTAATCTAACTAAAACTAAATAAAATTAATAAAACAAACTAAAACTAACTAAAACAAACTACTAAATTAAACTAAAACTAAATATAAACTATTCTAACTATTATATACAATCTACTTATTACTATAATAATAACTCAAATTAACTATCCAATTAACAGCTGCAATATTACTTATTCACAAATGTACACTAAAAACAATCTACAGATTTAATTAAAACCTGCAAAACTTATGTGTTTTCTGCCCTAAGACAGCCAAGAATCTCTTTTTGACTTTTTATATTTTATGAATAAGAAATAAAACTATTGAAATTAAACGATCTAATATGATTACTGAAATTAGACAATCTAATATAAATCTAATTAAACTTATATCTGAATTAAAGTACTTAATGAAAACAGTAAACAACAGACTAATTGACCTGGAAACGCTCCAAGTCTGCCTGTGTATGATGACTTCAAAGCTGGTCGGAGGAGGGAAACTCACACCGGTTAGTCTGTAAGCTTTTCGTAAACGATCGGCTATGCTGCTTCTTGAAGTGTTTTACAGGACAAACAAGACATAAAAGAAAATCATAACAATCTTAAGATTATAAATTCCTGCAATAAGGGAAACCTATTATGCAAGAAACTTATATGTAACAATTCAATTCATGAAGAAGATAAACCTATCATTCACAAACTGAATTCAACAATTTTCATGTCTTTTATCTATTTGGAAGAGACAAGATATGGATTACAGTGATTAAAATTATATCATTTGCGCATGATTTAGATATCTAAAGTAGTCATAAACCATAAACAAATTGATATACACAACATAAAACAAAATATTGATATATTGAGAAGCTAAAGCTGTGACAAAACACCAAATTCTGCTTCAGTCTGTATTAGAACTCCATATCCTTGTTCTCCCATGAATGAGGATGATCATTATTACAAAAATCATAAGTATTTATAAGTCACTTCACAAGGTAAAACCTCCTTGTGGATAATATCAAATTGTTTTACATAATCTGGGAGATATCCCAAAATCACCTAAACTAAGAAAATGAAATGCAAGTGAAATCTTTGAAACATCCCCTAACTGCTCAACAACTCAATTGCAATTTCGAATTTACCTGGAATAGGACATAAGTATCAAATTAGAAAGATATTTCAATAACAAAACACTAAAAAATTGATCCTATAGACTTAGCTACAGAATCATCTGATTCTGTAGCTAGTCTAAAATAGCAAATAGGAACAGATAGAAATCAAACGAAATCTTTTTAAGACAATCAAATCCAATTTAATTTTCCTTTAATAAATATCCAAAACAAATTACTATAATCCCAATGAGTTTATCATTCAAATCAAACCAAATCGGAAAGGATGTAGTTGAAATAGGATAAGAATGCTCTGTTTTTAATTACCATAGAATCGGGGCAAATAATAACCATACTGTTTCATATCCAAATGCAATTACAAGTAAATCGTATGATGGAATCCAAAATCGATATAGTAACAATCGAACACAATCATAATCGATTGGTTACAACTGTGCATAAACTTCATATTCGTTTTAATCAAATGCCAATATGGAATGACTGTTACGATTACAATCAAAACGAAACATGCATAACAACATCCACAAACTTTGCCATAGACTTCGTTTGCTGAGTATCACATAGTTAACAGATAAGATCAAATAGAAATCACAACCATTATCAACTCATTATAGTCATATTCAATCAAGTGCAAAGATAGGTAAATTGTTATTCAAATGAAATCATACTCAATGAGTATCGACCCAACAAATTTCGTTATTGATCACCACACAGTCAACAGACAGGAGCGTAACAGAATTCATAATATAAACTGGGTAAATTATCAAAATGAATATGGCTGAGTTTAATTTTAGAAACAAATCGTAATCCTGGGCATGATCATTTTCGTTCAAATCAAACTTAACAATATATTTGTTGCAATATACTCCGAGCTGATATCACGGTCAAAACGACGCGAATCAAACAATTGCAATTTGGTTATGTATTAACAGGATGATATTTGAATTGGTCAAATTAGACACGGAATATAACATTAAAACAGTTATGCCAACCATATCGTATAGAACATAACCAAATTCAAATCGAAACATTGACTGTGTTCAGAATTGGAATACCAGAAACAACCTGTGTTTAGGGGATATGTTAACAACTTCAAATAGCAACAGAGTATTCAATCAAAACAAATCAAATCTATCTCGCGATCACTCGAATCAAAGCCAAATCCAATCAAAAAATGAAAATTGATTTATCAAAACAAAATTATATACAAAAGTGCATGCTTGTGTGATAGAGAAGATCCACGGTATAAACAGAGTTTATGAGTATGTCATATAAAAAAGGTGATAATCATACCATTGAGGTTGCTCGATCTATGCCAATTTTGAATTGATGACTGCTGTAGCCAACTCCACGTTCTTAAACAAAATCGAACCTGTTGTTCGTTGTTTCTTATCAGTGGATGGCATCTTTGCCTTTTGTTTGGTGAGCGTGGCAACTTGATCCTCCAGAGCATGAATTCTGGACTGCAGCATTGGTACGTCGAGGTAATACCTTTCCAACCACGAGCCACACTGATCACATGGTGGAGCAGCTGGTTCAGATAGAACAGGAGGGGGTTTCGATGGGTCACCGAGGGTTTCACGAGGCATTTTGATGCCTGGAAAATTAGGATCATTTTGCAAGCAAGGTGGTAGGTTTTTGACAAAATCGTAGGAGGGTTTGTCACAAAGACCTTCTGAATAGGGACACTCACTTGCCAGGTAGCATTCAACCTCTGAGTGAGAATCTTCACTCACCACGATAGGGTCGGGGTTGACAGGCGTCTTGGGTTTGTTTCTTGCCATGCAAGAGATTAACCGGGCGTTCTTCTTACCTTTAGAATTCACAATAGGTTTGGCCTTAGGCCTCTTAGCCACAGGTTTAGCAACTTCAACATGTTCAGTCGCAGAATTGGGTAGGTCAACAGGTGAGTCGGGTAGGGGTGTAGGTAGCAGAGCATTGTAAGGCACAGGGGGTACCAACTTGCTCTCGCTCACCATAGGTTTATCAACTTGTGGTCGACTTGAGCCATCAAAATCATTACGTTTAAGAAAATCATCCCAACAGTCTCGTTGTAACCCTAACTTACATACCACGAGCATTTTAATCAACCCAAAATGAAATAGGCTGTTATCGGACTAGTTTCGTTTATACCTTTTAGACATTTTAAACAAACTCCTATGCAGATAGTAAGGCATATTAAGTTCATAGCCCATGAAAACCATAAGTAGCCGAAGGTGATACAAGAAAACGAAACCATACTGGCCCTCGCAGGTGATGAATTGCTTGGTTATCATCAGCAGGTCGTGCCATCGTTGCTTTAGCATATTCGCAGGCAAACCTTTGTCACAGGAGTTCACTCTTCGTGACTGGAAGAGTAATGTCCACGGGACATCTTCCACTTTACAATTTTTTGACCATTTCTGTCCGATAGCAGGCAGACCGGTAGCCAGACTAAGAAAATGCTCATCAATTTCCAACTGCACATCCCCAACCTTGGCTCGACAGCCATCGAAAGTTAACGCAAATTGTCGAGCCACGCCAGGGTTATATCCATCAAACCTTTGTATGAACGGGAGCCATCCGAATTCCTCCAGGTCGCTGTAAGCACCATCAAACATCAACAGTGCCTGGCCACCATTGGGCTCGGCCCTTACGACCAGAGCCATGGCACGGGTGCATGGTAGGGTTTGGATAAACAATACACAGGGGCAGAAATCATTATGGCTAACAACTACAAGCGTTCAAAGGGGAGGAAAATCAATATGCACGTGCGAAGGTGGTGGGTTAGTTCACCGCCATGCAAAACATTAATGGAACAGTACAACATTGTTTAATCAATTATGACATCACTCAAACCACATTAATCGGCTAACACAAGGATTTAAACGGTGGATAACAATATCAACGTGCCATTAATCAATGTAAAACCAAAACCATATATTATATTAATGCGCCATGTGTATAATTCAATCCAACATACAATCCAAATGTTTCACCAACGCATCAAGTGTATGATCAAACATTGAAAACCATTCAATATGAAATCAAACTTATATGTGACCCATGCGCTTTTGCACAATCAAAGTTTATAAAACATTGCAACAAGAAATTTTATAAAATCGATAAGTCGAGAGCTCATAATAATAAGGATCATATCATTAAAAAAACTTTAATCAAGTATAATTCATCAATCAACAAACTCAATGGCTTATCAATTAAATAAAAATCAAGTTGCGCAATCAGAGTGATAATAGGCAAATGGACATAGCTCGAAAAATAAACCAAAGGTAAGTACCGATAAGAATATCAGTGAGAAAATCATGACAATCCAAATAACGATGGAAGAGTTTTCACGCTTTCAGTCATGAAAACTAAATTGAAACCAATTTTCAAATGTCACTTGAAATGAAAGTGTCGCCTTTTTGCGAAATGCGACAGAAATTTGAAGTTCAAGAGACATAGGTGTAGGCAGCTTTTAGGGAAATTGAAAAAATTGAATTTGCTGCCAACACTCTCCCCCTTTGACATCAATGGAAAAGGGTATGGCTTCTCCCCCTGAGTTTAATGGCAAAAGGTAACCTTCTTCTTTGGGGATGCTCCCCCTAAACATGTGGCACTCAATAATACTTCATCCTTATTTTTGCTCTTTGGGACTTTTTCTTCCTTGGAATCCTTTTGTGTGGCTTCTGTCTTGTCTCTATTCTTCATGTCTAGGATGTATATGTTGTTCAGTCTTCTTGTTGCAGTTGCAACCAATCTTCCTGAGTTATTTTCTATGATTTTACATTTTCGGGAGTCAAATGTAAGAGTGTATCCTTGATCACAAATTTTACTAACACTGAGTAGATTATGATTCAAGTCTTCAATCAATAGAACATTCTTTTATTTTACATTTTTTCTTCCAAGCTCTACTACACCTTCTCCAAGTATTTTGGCAAATGAGTCATCTCCAAATGCAACATTGCCACCCTTTCTCTTCAAGATGATG